>JAVQJG010239324.1:0-33436 GCA_036024015.1 Craterocephalus amniculus | reverse complement strand
ACATGCAAACTCCACACAGGAAGGCCACAGTTTCAAACCCCTCCTCAGCCAGAATCAGACGCCCCCTCTGGCTCCTGACCAACTTGGGACTTGAACCCACGGCCTTCTCACTGTGAGGCCGCAGTGCTAACCACTACACCACCGTGCAGCCCATCTAATTTATCTTTCCCTTCAATTCCTTCCTCAGAGGTTTTTGTCATTAATCTGTATCTGGCTCTTTTTATCCCCTAAATTGTTTTCCTGTCTCTTACACACTTTTATTCATTCCTCCCCTTTGTCTGTCTCTGTGTTCCTCCCTCCATAAAATGTTTTGCCATTTGGCTAGGACTTGGAGTGGATGCACTCGTCCTGTGTGTGTGCAGGTAGTCCAGAGGCGTTTCTACACAGTCACAGAATTGTGGCATTATCAGAAAGCATTATTTTGACTCATGATTTAGGTGTTGCTTAATCAGATATGATTCAAAGACGGACAGTGGTTTGGAAATGCGTGTTCTCAGTGTGTATTTTTACAGCCTTCAGCAAAAAGATTGATAGTGGAGACAAAGAGGCATTATCAGTACACAGTATACAACTTTTCCTTTTCACACTTTACTAATCTTTTACGGCCTTATCTCATCTTTGGACTAAAAGACTGCAGATTTGTTTGAATGAAGCTCTCCTGCTACAAACAAAGTTATTTGTAACTGGGAATGTTTTTTAGACCTCATAGTATAAAGCTATATAGGACTTTGTCATGTTTAAGGGAAAGCCAGAATGGTGACTGATCATTTTTCTGTCTGTTCCCATTGTTTCCAGCATTTAATGCTTTGTTTGTGATTTACCATCTGTACGGAATCCTGTGTCTGAGCTTGCAGATGCTCATTTGCAAGCTGTTTATGGAGTTTTAGTTATCATCATTGGCTGATATAGGATGATCCAGATATCTGCTCTGGCTGATGTAGTAATAATCAGTTTATCCTTTTTTCTGTGCTGTGTATCTTTTCTCATATATAAACAGATTAAATGCTGTGAAGCAAAAACTTTTTTCTGCTTGAATATGTGAAAAGGATCTTTTCACTTTCTGAAGCCGATTAATTGAAATCAGACTGACTCCTCCAACCCTCAATTATCAGTGCTGTTTTGTGTTGTTTATTTTTTTGTATTTATTTGTTTTTGCATTGATCATATATGTGTTTGAAGATGTTAAGCAGATGGCAGCTGGTCAATAGTCTGAAAAGCATGAAGTGATTACCATTTCAGTTTGGGGTGGGATGAATAGTTTATAGAAAAAACACCTTTTGACCAAATGCTGTGTAAATTTTGAGCATAGATTACAACACCAGACAAGTTATAATTGCAAAGAAAATGTCAAATAATACACACAGCAGCACTAAAGTAGAGCTCAGTCCAGCCCTCTAATTTCTGCCTGTCTTTTGTGTGCTTTTGTGCGTCAGAATGGCTACACACCTCTCCATATTGCTGCCAAAAAGAACCAAATGGAGATTGGGACCACACTGCTGGAGTACGGTGCCGACACCAACGCAGTGACGCGGCAAGGCATCAGCCCGATTCACCTGGCAGCCCAGGAGGGCAGCGTGGACCTAGTGTCCCTGCTGCTGGCCAAGAGCGCCAATGTCAACGTGTGCAATAAGGTGGCGGACAGCACATTTTTATTTTCATACACACCACTCTAACACATGAGTATCTGCTTTACACATGCAACCTTGGCTCTCACTGCCTAAACATCCGCCAGACAAATTTTTTAAATTTTTAATTTTTAATTTTTTTAAATTTTTAGAGAGACCCTTAAAGCTTGTTTTGTAGTAGAGATGTGTTGTTTGTTATCGCTGTTTTTGTAATGATTATTTGTGCATTCACATGTCTTGTGTGTGTGCTTCTGTCCTACACAGAGCGGACTTACACCACTGCACTTAGCAGCTCAGGAAGACAAAGTCAATGTTGCAGAAGTCCTTTTGAACAACGGGGCTGATGTCAGCCCACAAACAAAGGTAACTCTTTCAAATATCACAAATACACCTTCGGTGTAAATAAAGGCCATAAATCTTCCTTCTTTTTTTACTTGAACAGTATGTTTTTACACATTTTTAGCTTTCAGCTTATTTTTACATTTATATATGTGTACCACTTGAATAATACACTTACACAGGTTTTTGTCTGCAATCATCTGAAGTGCTGCATAAATAAAGCATTGATACCTGAGTGGAGGGTGTTCATGTCTTTATCGATGCACTCCACACTGTAGCAAACACACATGAGCTCACACACGCTGTAATGTTAAGTCACACACTACAGGCTGCATATGCTCACGGAGACTGATAAGCAGCAACCAAAGGTTGGGCCATGCAAGGTTATTTGTTTCTGTTTGTGCTGACAGGACAGTTGTTTACAGAAAATAGGTTTTTCACTCACTGATTTCTGTTTATACTCAAACAAAAAATTCAACAAGAACATGAAATATGAGGCTGAGTTTAAGTTATCACAGAATAGGAGAGCACTGTAACTGTGGACCTTCATTTTCAGAACCTCATAAGATAAACTTTAACCCTTTAAAGCCCAGCCCAGGAAAAGCTGGTGAAAATTTTTAAAAGCTCATTTTTAAAATCTGAAGTACTTATTTAGCCCTCTAAAAAAATGTGTAAGAATTTTTTAAAATATAGTGCAGTGTTCTACTTCCTGGCATCCCTTAGGGGACAGAGGACAAGTTTCATTTTGTAATCTGCAGAGTTTTGAGCAAAGTTCTTACCATAAAGTGATGCAAAATGTCTCAGAACCATATGTTTCAAATATGCTACATTTGACTTTATAGGGCTGAAACTTCTTCTCCAATTCTTCTGGAAGCTGTTATATAACAGATAAAGGCCTCAACTTTACACAACTAACTAGCTCCTTGTTCTTATCTTCCTGCTGTTTCCCACCTCTTCCTCCATCCACTGTGCTTCATGCAGATGGGCTACACTCCGCTCCATGTGGCTTGTCACTATGGTAATGCAAAGATGGTGAGCTTCCTGTTGCAGAACCATGCCCGAATAAATGGCAAAACCAAGGTAAACAACCCTCCATGCTGATGTGCGGTTTTACGTGGTTCTATAACATAGCAGGAACTAACTGACTGTGTTTGTGTATCCGTGCCCTTGTCTCTCTCTAGAATGGTTACACTCCTCTCCACCAAGCAGCTCAGCAGGGCCACACCCACATCATCAACCTGCTGCTTCAGCACGGAGCCTCCGCCAATGAGCTCACCACGGTGAGCGAACAATCGCACTGGCACAGACACACGCAGTCCAACAGGACTGAAGCCGAAAAACTGAATGCGTTTGGTGTTTTTCTGGGTCCCTCCTGTGTAACGTTTTCCTTTTCTGTCACTGGTCAGAACGGGAACACTGCCCTATCCATCGCCCGTCGCCTGGGATACATCTCTGTGGTGGATACGCTGAGGCCCATGACGGACGAAAACCTGACTGCCATGGTGAGATGCCACCTGTCTTCTACACAAGCATATGTTGAAATGCAAGTTAACAGGCTGAACACCAACTTCAGGCATTTAGATGTGTGTCGATGAGGAAATTAGCACGACAGTGAAGTTTTGTTTTGTAATGAAGAGGTTTTTGAGTACCCAGATATGTGAAGTGGGCAATCAGTACATGCACACAAACCCAGAATAATTACTTGGCTTTTGGCCTCCAATTCTTTGGTTTGACCCCCATGAGACACAGACACACAAATAACCAATTCACCAATGTGAATTTCTTTTGATACAAAATGGAACATATGTTTCATAATTTTCACACATTTCTCTGAGACTGCTATTACAGTAGCTTTCTCTAAAACTGAAAGTAACATGTAAAGATTGTTTATCATACTTTCATACATCTGTAGCCACTGAAAGCTCATCTGTGTAGACTTTTTTTAGCCTCCTTTTTCCTCTTCCCTCTATCCTCCTAACTGCTACCTTTATATTATCACTATCCTATGCCTCAAATTCTGAAATGCAGTCATTGGATAAAGGAGAGGGAAGGCTTGGTGGTGGAGCGGTTAGCGAGGATAAGCTGGTGCATCCTTGCGGAAAATTTGACAGCATCTGTGACGTTGAAAGGCGAATGTGCTTTGTGACGAACGATTGTAATGCCCAGCTGAGCTGACAGAAACCAATACAGCTGCGTACAACAAA
The DNA here is from genome assembly GCA_036024015.1 of Craterocephalus amniculus. NCBI lineage: Eukaryota > Metazoa > Chordata > Actinopteri > Atheriniformes > Atherinidae > Craterocephalus > Craterocephalus amniculus. The sequence goes on along the minus strand of JAVQJG010239324.1, from coordinate 29,268 downwards.
AGCGTGATTCGATGATGCAGGTGTGTCAGCTGCCATATGTCTTTGATGCTTATCTGAAACGATGGCTCTGAGTCCAAAACATCACATTTTGTGCGATACTTCTCACCTCGTGCCTGTTCTCGCCTCCTCCTCTTGCCTGCTGTGCAAATTCAGAAATTAGATAAAGAGTTAGTCTGCAGAGCGACTTGTTTTGACTCATGTTTAATTTAGTTTAGTTTGACTGTATGGTGTACAGTATAACCCAATGTACTCGTACTTAAAGCTAGAAAACTTCAAGACAGAAAACTTCAAGCCAAGGTTTGTTTAGGTATCAGTTCCAGCATCACAGCGGTTAATCCATAATTGCATCAAACCCTGGTCCATTACTAACTTCACGTTTTACTCATACTTACAGATGTTTACACAAGGTCAGAAGCATCTTGCATCTAAAGATTTGCTGAATCAGTTGCACAATATGATTTAGACATATTTTTGTTAAAATGCACTAAAACATCCTGATGGGAATTAGTACCTGCTACTGTATTTTGGCCAGGCCATGCTTGTAATAGAGATTATTTAAATAAATAAATAAATGGAAATTATTTGATCTCAACCATGTGCTTGTTAAAGGTTAAAGAAATACCAAAACACAACAAAAAATAAATAAATAAATAAAGACCAGCAGCCTCAACTTGGTCCAATATTCAGAATATGTTTTACCTGTACCATAAATAACATTAGAATGTGAATAATATACAGTAATGTTTTCTTTATTTTTATGCCAAATGGAGATATCCTCTTTTGTTATTATTATGGCAGAGCTTTAAATGTCTCATTTTGGTGCAGCCATTAGTTCTATTTGTTTCTTTAATGTGTAAAAATTAAACTTTAAACTTTTAAAAGTTTTTGCCACTGTTACTAAACAGGACCACTACACTAACCAGGAAGCTTAAATGTCACGTTTGATGGATGGATTGAATAAATGGATGGGTAGGCTGATTGAATAAATAACCAAAAGGAAATTATTCATCAAAGGCAGAAACTTTAATAAGTTAAATTCTGGGATTTTTGTCTTTGAATAAGTCAAGCGTGACCTACAGCTCTTTTTTTTCTAGATCCGTGTTTATGTATTTTGAATATCAATACATATATTTATGTCTGCAACGAGAAGATGTAAACCTCTGCAGAGTGAGTGTACTTTACATAATTCCATGACTAGCTCCTTACCCAAATGAAAAACTTGACCAGTCAGCCCGCAGCATTCTGTAAAGGGAGTGAGTGTGTGAATACTGCAAATCAGCTGGCAAGTCAGTCAGTCACGCTGCGTCACATGTGTGAAGTTGCCCTGATTAAGAGACAGAGAGAGGGCTTAGATTGGAGCTTAAGGTTCCTCTTCATTTAGCCGAGGTCGCAAACCGTGATCTTATCAGCACACGTGCGTGAGGAAGGAGAGGGAAGAGCAAGACAGATGGAGAGAGAGACAGCCGGATGATGGAAAGGTGACAGGAGCAAGAGGTCGCTGAGGATCCAGCAGTTCATTCCACCAGTGCAACTTAAAGATCATGGTCATTTCCAGCTAATGGGGCTGCGTTTGTGTCCTTTGTGAATCTGGATCTGATGCCTGTCAATGCTTTTCTGATTAGTTATGTCGCTTTAAAAAGCCTGAACATACAATATCTCTACTTCTTGCTATGACGGAGCACATACCCAAGTTTAATGTCCTTTTTAAGAAATAGTCAACAAGTTAATACTTACCCTTGATTGGCACAACAATGCTAGTACAGTCACTAATACAGATGTCAGGTGATATTATGATTTCTAAGTAAATAACATTCAACATATCCTTCATGAATTAACTTGGGGTGCACCATGTATTTTTCCCCTCACAGCAGCGGCATACAGTCAGCATCAAACTGCACAATTAGCTGAATGGGTACCTGTTATTTAGCACATTAAAAACAAGAAGAATTGTTTTAAAGCACAAGTTGAATCCGTTGTGGTGTTTCACAATTGTTATAATCACCCGAAAGCATTTCACAAGCTTTGTGGCTCAGAGCTAACTGCTTCTACTGGTCTCATCTTCTCTGCAGAGTGCTTCAGAAAAACACAAAATCAACGTCCCAGAGACCATGAATGAGTTCCTCGACATGTCAGATGATGAAGGTATAAAAATGTCTCTGTACTCTCATTTCCACGTGCTGCCTGTTGAATAAGTAAATGGATGAATAACTGCTGATGGTTTCATTTTCTGGCATTGTTTCCATGGACTCTGTGCTCCGTTCATTAACATGTGCATGTTTCACTGTATGTGTATCCAAACCACACAGTTCGGGCCAATGTGCCAGAAATTCTCAAAGAAGATTCTTTTTCAGATGTTGATGAAGGTATTTCTCACCAGTTTGAAGCTGCTGGTCTCTTGTTTGCTTGCTTTCCTTTAACATAGCAGATCTCCTCTGCTTAGAATCACCTGTATTCAGCCTTTATCGTACTACTATTAAGCTTTGCTGCTCATTTCGACAAGAATGTCATAATATATCCAGCTAACTGCTAGAAATGATGCTTTCTTCGTGTGCTGTGTTATTAATCTCAGTGTTATGATGTGGAGGCCCTGTTAATCATGCTTGCACTTGTAATAAAACTCACATACAAGAGGAGGATCAGTCAGAGTAGCGTACTGTTAACTCACCACTATTAGTAATAATAAAATCAACCTCATTGCAAATTTATTTCAGGAAATTTATCAAAAAGCAATCAGTTCTGTTGAGCTTTTAGCCTTGAACCCAACTGGTCCTGTTTCTGTACTCACATTGGATCTGAAAAAGTTATTTTTTTAGCCTCATGCTGTCTGATTCTCCTCATCAAAGAAACTTTAAGTTCCTTCCAAACATATAGTGTTAGAAAGAAAACAAGGCCAGTGTACGTCTTTTTTATTCATCCTCATGACACACTATTTACAGAACAAATCTGGTTTCACTGTATGCAAAATAAGTTACGTAACAGTAGCTGCAGTGTAAATAAAGTAGAATAGCTGCTGTAGCTAGAACTGGGTTTACGCGTCACAATGCCCACTTCAGTCTTCTTCACTTTGTTTTGGAACCACAGGGCCAACGCGCTTGCAAAATTGATGAGTTTGTTCATGGGCCGTTGCTTAGGAGACAAACGGAGGTGTTACAGCTCGACTCAACACGCATATCAAGTGATAGTGGATGAGCTTGTGGTGGAGCTGTATGATAAATATCCTCATTGGCTCGGTGTGTTATAACAACTATAGACGGATTATAAATAACTAGACCCGTGGCTTCATGTTCTGCACATAAACTGTTTATTCTGTGTAAATAATTCATCAGCAGTGAGCTCGTTCTGTGTGGCCTTGATAGTCACATAGCAATAGGAAAAGACTGACTTCAGTAGGCTGTTGAGTTTTACCTTGCACTACTTTGTCTTTTAGTTTTTTCTTTTTTTGTTACTACCTGTGCATGTATGTGTGTTTAAGGGAGTTAGTAAAGATTTTCTATGACTCTCTTTAATCCTATATGGAGAGGCCAATCCTATTAAGCTGTTGGTTGGAGTGTGTGTGACAAGTCGCTTGTTGTCTCCGGGTATTTGTTTGTGGCTAGTTGCCCTATTGCAATCACATGCCCATCTCATGCTTTCTACACATCTGTAGCCACTAACTGCACTGTCTATATGAGCAATGTTAGCTGATTGTTGTGGTTTGGCGGCATAGCATGTACAGCAGGTATTACAACAGCTGTCTCTTGCATAACTGCTCATAAACTCACTTTTTGTGTGCGAGTATAAGTATTTGGTGCAACATGTAGGGAATAACCGCAAAGGGTTGTTGCTTAACAATCTTAAAGAACTGAAAAATGATGCATGCGCATGATAGCTGATTTCATCATTATTAGTCCAGTTTTACAAGCAGCCAGGCTTCCTCCTCGGCTTCCACTGCAGGGAGAAAAACGGGAGGAATGCTCTGTGAGAGTTTTCCCTCTTCTCTGTTGGCCGTCTCCTCCAGTGAGTTTCCCAAGCATTTGCTCAAACGACCTGTCAGCTGACTGTGCCCTCCCTAGAGCTTTAAACACTTCCAGTGACGCTCCTCAGCCAGAGTTTGTTGTGGATGTTGTTGAGCCAGGGGCTCACGGTGATTCACTCTTTTAAAAAAGAAAAAAAAATCCAATGAGATGAGCTTTCTCTGAGCTGCCTGCAGGGGAATTAACCCCGCTGTGGTCACCTCAGTCAGATGGCTTTGAGTTATAATGTTTATGCTTGGCGTCGTGATCACTTTTGGTGCAAGGATCACTTAAACTTAAAGAAATTCAGATTTTAAAAGGAGCTTGAATTTTTTTTTTCAAAACGGGGAAAGAGCGACAGAGATGCGCACGGCACAAAACGCGCAACTTGGCTGGAGTGGAGTTGAGTGAGAGGTGAAGAGGGGGCAGCTTTTTCCATCAGCACCAACAGACTCTGAATGGACCTGGCCACTTGGTTGACTTGAATTCTCTTTGGATCTTCGATTTAATCCGGAGGCCTGCAGGCTGTTTTAAGAGAAACTGAAATCGCTAATGAGATCTAAATAGGATTGTGATCAGTATGGCTGCGTTGGAAAAAGGTAAGTTATCAAAGGAAGTTTGTGTAGCCGGTGTGATGAAAGAGAGAATAAACCCACAAAAAGTTAAATAACGTGAGACCTCCTGTTCGGATGTTCACAGTTAATGTGAAATGTTAAGATATTTTTCGCCTAACTGAGGCTATCTTTAGCTCTCGGTCACCCAACTGGGTGTCAGGGGATTACATTTGGTGTCTTTTTTCCCTTTTACACGTTTTTCCCGTTTTTAATAGAAGGGGACACTGGCCATCCAGATGCTTTATTTTAATATAAACTACAGCAGTCTGAGTGTGTGCTTGTGAGTGGGCGCGCGCGCGCTTGTGTGTGTATCGATAGTGTGTAGCCTATCGGAGCTTGAATGGGATGCTGATATTTTATTGTAGCAAAGCTGGGGGAGCCGATTATTTCACAGTTGTGTCGTGTGAAGTTACAGAAGTAGCTAAAAAATAAAAGAAAAAAGACCGGAAGTTCAACTTTTAGTTTAAAGAGTAAAGTCAGCTGAATGTTTGATGAGCTTTTCTACACATTTAGAGCTGTTGCTAGTTGTTTGTGGAACTCTGGGAATGGCAGCAGAGTAGGCTGACTACTTTAATTTTTTTAAAGTCTGTTTACTAGGATGTCCAGGCTCATTAATATGTGATTAAAACATGTTTTTACTAGAGAGCATCTTTCTTTGAAGTACTTACTACTAATAATAGGCTAATGAATTAATAATGAATATAACAGTTTATTCGACATGTAGGTTATTAATGTTTGTTCGTGATTTCCCTGTCAAATTTATATTAAATATTGACATGGTAGCATGCTCAGTTGATAAAATCTGTTGTTAAAAATGAGACGTTTCTGTCTGGGGAAACTGGTCGTGATCCAGTAACATGAGCTAAATAAAAAGGCTTTTGCAGCCATTGATTTCATAGCTTTCGTGGTACGTTGTATTTTGAAACTTGAAACCGGAAACGCTCGTGTCTCGTGCCGTCTGCCTTGACGCCGGTGGTGGTGTCTGATCGGAGTGCGGCAGTATTGAAGGTAGGGGGGAGGGGCTGCGGTGAAGGAGCACAGTGTTGCAGGCAGGACAGAGCCGGACATGAGGGAGAAGGGGAAACAGTACAGCCGCTCCGGCGGCTACATTGACCGGCGTGTCATCGTCCACCGGTCCGCCGATCGAGGTGCGTTGCGGTTGTGAACTTCCTGTGGATGCGCTTGTTATGTTGAGGCTTTTGGATCCCTGTTAAACCCTCTGCTGTGCTCTGCGTTTGAGTGTCGTGTAAAGAGCTGCGCCTGGTTTTACAGGAGAGCTCCAGATATACCGCAAAGGTGCTTTACCGCTGGTCCCGATGGCTTTTAGTCTTATAAAGACGACATATGCGCTACCGGGTTTCACATTATTGTGCTACAATCTGCATAATTGGTTGAAAAGACAAAGTTGCGGCGGGCCACTTAGTTGCAGTGATGTTTGGGCATCATTACAGTGGTGCTGATAATTATCTAAGGCCCTCAACTAAAATGAAATAAGAGGGAGACTGATGTTGGCGCTGAGGGCTTGTTTTTCTTTTCTGGAGTGCCGCATCGCGTTTCTTGAAGTTAACAGAAGGATGTTATGATTTCATCCCTCCACCAGGTGAGGATGCCATGACCGGTGACACGGACAAATACCTGCGGCCTCAGGACCTTAAAGAGCTGGGGGATGACTCCCTCCCTCAGGAAGGCTACATGGGTTTCAGCATAGGAGCCCGCTCAGCCAGGTAGGCACCTGTCATACAAATCAAGCCTTCCTTTAAAATAAAAAATCTCTCTGGAACAATTAAAACCTGTGACATCATTCTCCCCACTGATGTTATGATCATCTCAGTATAGATTTACTCATGCCGCATATGTTGTAGCTTACATTGGAAAAGATTATGCATTTGAACACAAATGGAGAAACAGAAATCCCCAGAGAAAGTTGTTGGAAAGTTGCCATCCACTGATTCAACCTGGCAAAATGATTCAGCGTTTTGTGTGACCTCATTCAAAACCAAAGCAAAAGCTGCAAATGGCTCACACAAGAGGTATGAGCTGGCTCTTTGAGTGAACAGCCGCACAACAGGATCCACCTACAGGTTAGAATAGCGGGGACAAAAAAAAGTTTTGTGGAAAACGAGGAGGCTGCAATGAAAACACATCAGCCATGTATCGTAGCCACGGTGACAGATGGCAGATGTAGCCGTGATGGCCGGATTGATAAAAACAACACTAACTGTTACAGGAAGCGGCTAACATCAGCAGGGACATCAAACAAGGGAAACATTGAATGAGTTTATTCCATGTAAACAAGTTTGCTTGATGGGTTGGCGGATGTTGGAAACAGCATAGTTGTTTGAATAATCTGAAAATGTGACGTTGATCACATGGAAAGGTTTAACTGTTGATTTTATTACCAACACTGCTTATGATTGGCTCTACTCGCATGTAATAAGACATTATGAGAAAATAATTCCAATGTTATAGCATCAAATATTCCTGGCTTATTCCAACAAAGAATATCCCTCTGCTTCTCTGTAACTCCATTTACTTTAAAAGCTGAAACTAATTATGAATATGTTGACATTTGTTTGTACATGAGCGGGCGTGTTGTGAAATATATGAAATAATGTATTGATCAGTTAATGCATGATGCTGAGCCAGTTCTTTGCTTTTCCTTACCTTTCTGTTTGTGACATCTACATTGCATGGTTTGCTTTTTCTGGGACGCATACACAAAAACATAGCCGTGTAAACACTGGAGGGGAAAAAGTGCTTAGTTGTAGCGCAACCATGCCAAAGCACAGCATCAGTGTCATATAATTACAAAAAAAAAGCTGCATCATGCTTGAATGTTATCAAAAGGCTTTGCTTTCACCCTTCTCTTTTGTTCTTCTTCTCTTCGTTTTCCTGTGCCCCGTCTCTCATTCTAGCCCTAGAATCAGGTAAGAAAAGATCAGTAGTTGTAGTCGTAGTGGTATAGGAACCATTAGCTGTGAGTTGTGTCTGTCGCTTGCCACCCCAGATGTAAACCACGACCCTGTGCCTGTAAAACCACAAACTCACACCACAAGCCATTCATTGCTCATTTAGAGTTCCGGTTTTTCCATGTGTGATGGTGGATTTGTTTGGATTTGTATTTTGAGATCATCACTCCATCTTAGCTTGTTTTTTCATCACTCTAACAAAAGTCATCATGTCTGCAGTTTGAATGGGGATTTTTTACATGCAGGTGTGGAAAAGAGGCAGCTGTGCTGCTCATGAGAAAAACAACAGCAGTGGTTTTCTTCACTTTGGGTTGTGTGTGGACTTATCCCCCCCCCTAACTTTTTGATGTGGTACTTTATGTTTTCAGCGTCACTGAGTGTAACTTCCAGGGATCAAACGCATCATTGTTTGGATAAGCCACTTCTTTTATACGCTCTGTCTACGTGCGAGTAATTGGAGATGTCCCAGAATGTTTTTTGTTTTTTTTTCGGGGTGATTCTCGCTGTTAAATGATGGTTTGCAGAGATGGAAAAACATCCAGATTTACACATTCGGTCGCATTCGTGAAACACTCGCACAGATGCACAATAGCGCGATTGTCAACAGTTGTTTTTGTGAATCCAAACCCACATGGCAGCTAAAAACAACGAGAACACTGCTGCATATGTTCAGATCTTTTACATTTTTTTTTTAAAAAAGGGAATGTGTAGCTTACAGTGACACAAACTGGGTGATGAGCAGGAAATGAACGAAGGAGGTAAAAAAAGTGATTTTCCAGTGGATTGTGGAGTGAACGGCACAGTAGAGGCACAACATGACCCTGACATGGAAATAAAAGGAAGAGCCGCATTCAGAAAGAGATCATGGACAACCTAGATGGGGAAAGATGGATGTTAAGGGAGGATGTACAGAATAAGAAAGAGGAGGAAGCTGTGAAGAACAAACAAGGTCCGGGTGAGAACAGAGGGGGGGGGGGGGGGGGTTTCTGCCATGCCACCGAGTCCAATCACTCTGCACAGCGTTGCTTGGTAACTTCCATGGGGTAGGCAGGCTCTGCTGAATAAAGGGCTTCTCTCTGTGCTGAATAGTGTGCCCACTCAAACCTGCTGAGCTCTGCAATCCCCCCCCCATCCCTCTCCCCCACACTTTGCGCTCTCACACATGGTGCATCAATACACACATACAGTATTCACTCTGACAAAATACAGCACTGAGTTGTCAGCTTTGTTTGTGGCCATTAAACTATTTTCCAAGTTGTGCAAACATGCAAAACACCCATCTTCTCATGTGTAACATTGGACAGCTAAACGCACAAGAACTGTGCACGTAGACATTTCTGGATCTTCTCCACTGATTGAATCACTGTAGCAAAAACGACATATAAAAAAAAAAAAAGCTGAGAGGAATCTACAGTACTGCATCGAGGCTGCAAAAATAGGCTCACGTCACCGTGCAGTCATAAAGCAGACTGCAGCAAAACAGATAGAAGAGACCAGCTTCCTCTTATCCTGGATTTCACTCTGGAGCAGTCCTAAACCAGCTCAGTCAGTCACTGAGTGTAAACGGATTTAACAGTTTACATGTTTTAACCTTGTTTCTTTTGCAAAACTCCAAACTTTTTACTCTCACCTGCCAGCAGGGTAGCAATATGAAGAATCTGCATTGCTCACATTTCATCATTTAGACACTTAGTTTAGTACGTGTTTATCACACTCGCCACGTCTTCTCATAGAAACACTTTATGTCTGCCCACTTCTCATCTTCCTCTTCCTGTTTCCCTCTATCTCTCAGTGCAAACAAACTGAGCTCACTCTCATTTCCATCTCCGATTAACCCGCTGCAGTCTTATTCGTCTTTAACTGCGGACTCTTCCGCCTCTTTCCGTTCTCCTTCTGACTACTGGACTCTCTGTCCAGTGAATAAATCCTGGTTCCCTGGAAGTTGCATGTAGTAATGGATTCCTTGCTTTTTGTTTTATGCCGTGTCCCCTTGCCCGTCACTTGTTGTTGCCTGTGGCGCTGGGCTGCATGGTAACCTGTAGCCTCCGCTCCTTCAGTTCGGATAGGTCCAACACACTCAACCGCAGCTCCTTTGCACGAGACAGTATGATGATTGAGGAGATTCTGGCTCCAACAAAAGACACGGTAAGGTGGAACTCATTCTCCTCTCTATTATTTCTCACCCTTTATGTCATCCACTGTACTCCGCATTTCCTCTTTCTCTAAGCCGCCGTTCATATTTCCTTTTTTGGTATCTCGGTTTGACTGTTTGTTCGAGTTCCTGATGAATGCCTGTCACTTTTAGGGTTCTGTTTTCTGCCACCGGCGGCCTGATCATAACACAGGCTGGGTGTAGGAAGCAGGATAGCTTTAGCAGTCTTGCACGAAGGATATAACAGAGTGTTAAGGTTGAGCGTATCGCACTTTGACGAAGGGTTTATTCCAACCTAAAGGCTTCGGGAGGCCCCCCGATGCTTTCACATGAAAACCTGCAGAGCTCTGCAGAACTCTTCTTGCCTGTCCAGTGATTGCGCCTGTAGTCAGGGGTAGAAACAGAAAATATAGCTGGTCACATAATAAGTAGTATTTGCTGTATTTGGTTAAATATCCCCCATTAGAAGAGAGACAGTAAATTAAAACTTTAGTTTTTCTGATGCCCAAAAGCTTCACATTTGATTATATATACCCGAAACCACCTTTGTTTGAGCCATGTCAGCACATTCAGTAGTATGATAGGTTGATTCTATTATCCAGGAGATAAAATTGTGCTTGTTTTTTTTTCTTAGATTAGGGTTAGAAGTAATTTTAGTCAAAGAAAGTATAATAAGTTCATTTGACAAGAGCACACCGTGTTCCCAACCTGATTCCTGAACTGTCTTTCTCGTCCCTTAAGCTCCAAAGTGTCTGTAAAGACATCTCCTACTTGGTTGACCCACTCAATAAGGTATAGATGTTGGTGGATGTCTGACTTTTTCATCCATTTGTAACTCACTGTCACAGTGGCTCAGGTTCTTTTTTTTTATTTTTGGAGTTGTGTGTTTTTGTATTTTTGTTGATTTTGGGTGTTTGCCAGTCTCATGTCTTCTTCACTGCTGTTTTTTTAGGTTGTGGTCGTTCCCATGCTCCTGTCAGTGCACATGAATTCCACAATTTAGTTTTTACATTTGTGGTTTATCAAAGCTTATTTTCTGCCTGATTTACAGTGTTTTAGTTTATTCTCTTTTCTTTTTGCCCTGACTGTGATGAGACTGCGAACAAATAAAACACAAGCTGTAAATGTTCCATACATCCATGGCAGGGGTGTCCTGGAAACAGAGGGGAGGAGCATTTCTGTCTGAGTTACAGATAATGATGTCTTAGCTTTTGTTTCTATTATTCCCCTTTTGATTTATTTTCTACACTTTTCCTCCTAGTTTTATCTCTTTTCACTTTTTGAAATTTACATTTGTCTTTGCATCCTCTTCTTCCAGCACCTTGCTGTGACCAGAGACTACAGTTCAGAGTGTATGCGGCGCTACAGCTGGACTCCAGATACCATGGACCACAGCCACAACACTGTGTCCAGCCCCATTCACTCCGGGTAAGAGCAGCAGCCATGCTCTCTCTCTCACACACACACACATATAATGCATGCACATCCTTGGATCCACTGCTCAGAAGCGTTGTGCTGCCTTTTGTCCTCACTCCCCAAATAGTCAATATTCAGCAAAGCTTGTTGCACTGATGCAGACAAGAAGCAGAGCTGTGGGATTTCTGCAGTGCTGCTGCTCCACACGTTACATTACAGCAACAAAAACATACTTATCATAGCACAAGTCTGCAGACACAGCCCAGCAGTCCCCAGAATGCACCCACTGGGGTTTTTCTATCATTACACAAACACACTGCAGGCTCTGTGTGAGCTCATGGTGCAGTGGCTAAACTGTGTCATTTGTATAAACTGATAAAAATGCTGTTTTCCTGTCATGCGCACACTTTGAATATATGACATCATAAAATGTGCAGGTCTGCTTTGAATAAACAGAGCGTGAATAAGAACTACTTTGGTGTTACTCAAAAATGAAATACTGGGATCGATCATGTCCAATTTTGGTCGTGTATTTCTTTTTTTTTTTCCTCATTATTTCCTGTGCGATTGCCTGTATGTGTGTGGATAATATTTTGTTGTTTTTCTTGTTTATAGACGTCGTCCTTGGTTTTACCCCTCTGTTTTTTTTTTCCTTCTTCTTTCATCTTCAGTAGAAATTACAGATCCCAATAGTGCTTGTGAAAATCTGATACTAAAACTAGGATCTGGGGGTTTGCCTCCTGCATTGTCTCCATTTGTTTATTTTGCAGCCTCTCCTCCCCGCTCCCTCAGTATGACTCCAGGTGATGACTGAGTCCTCTGCTTACACCCATGATGCCGCAGTGATGTCACTCCCTCCTCCAACTCTGTCTCCCTCTCATCTCGTCATCTGTCTCTTCTCTCTCCAGTCTGTGCTCGTCTCATCTGTGTGGTCTGGTCTTTCATCTCTGCATTGCCTAGACATTAGTGTACCGGGAGTCTTTCTCTCTTTTTCACAGTGCACATTAAGACTAAATCCTGCTGTTTGCAGCTTACAATGTAGAAAAAGTTGTTCTGTGCCTTCACACAAACTCATCCTTCCTCATATTGTGTGATTATTGATTATATTAATGGGATGCCACAACATGTTATCGATTTGAATTATAGCACAGCAGTCACATTAACCTAATCTTGGTGAAACATTTGTGAGAAGTGTTTAATATTTGATCACTGAACGCTGCTTTAGAGGGACTGAAGCTTTGGCGACAGTCTCACCTTCAGGCTCAGAACTGGAAACTAAACTTCCTGCCACTTCAGTAGCACCCTGTTTAGTTTCACATGGTGTTTGATGTTCTAGATTTAGGCCGCTGAAGGTGAGAACTGCCAAGTTTCAGAGCTCAAAGCACCTTATTTTCTTTCTGTATCGTCTTTCCTCCTGCTCTCTCTGTTCTGTTTTTGTTTTTAAGTTTGTTCATATCTCTCTTTTCCGTACTTTATTTGGGTGTACGGTGATCACAGCATGGGAATCGTCCTCCTCACTATAGTGTCCATGGCTTCTGTCTATCTTTCTTTTTTTATTGGCTCGTTTTGTCCTGCTCTGACGTTACTCTTTTCCCTCCTGCAGGTTCCTCGTCAGCTTCATGGTCGATGCCCGCGGTGGATCCATGAGAGGCAGCCGGCACAACGGCATGCGGATCATCATCCCTCCCCGGAAGTGCACCGCACCCACACGCATTACCTGTCGCCTGGCCAAAAGGCACAAGCTGGCCTATCCCCCACCTATGGTGGAGGGGGAGGGGCTTGTCAGCCGGCTGGTGGAGGTCGGGCCTGCTGGCGCTCAGTTTCTAGGGTAGGCTTTTTATCAGGACAGCGGGCGGGAGTTTATCTTCTTGAAGTATTACATCAGAAAAAGCGGATCAGTTATTAAAATGCTGTTTTCTCTCTCAGTCCTGTGATTGTAGAGATTCCTCATTTTGGTTCAATGCGAGGGAGAGAAAGAGAGCTGATTGTTTTGAGGAGTGATAATGGCGACACCTGGAAGGAACACCAGTTTGATACCAGACCAGAGGACCTAACTGAGATTCTTGCTGGAATGGATGAAGGTAATGAGGTTTTTCTGGGGTTTTTTACACACCATAAATCAGTGAGAGAAGGGGAACGTAATCACTCACGAAAACTTGTAGCTTATACCGAGGACTATATACGTATATGAGTTGGTGTCCTAGAAAACCAGTTTTTCAACGTTCCTCCTTATTCATTTGTATAATCAGATTCAGAGCTTAAATTTTTTGGAATTACTAGGAAAAAAATACTTTTCTGTTAATATTTTCTAACACAGAGATGGACAGTCCTGCTGAGTTGGAGAAGAAGCGCATTTGCCGCATCGTCACCAGAGACTTTCCACAATATTTTGCTGTGGTGTCAAGGATCAAGCAGGAGTCTAATCACATGGGGCCTGACGGAGGCATACTGTCCTGCAGCATCGTGCCCATGGTCCAGGCCTCATTCCCACAGGGGGCTCTCACCAAAAGAATTCGAGTTGGTCTGCAGGTAAAAAAAACCACAATGCACTGACTTGTGACTTATTTAAAACCAAAATATTATTGTTGAGTATTTTAAATCTACTTGAGATGCCCAGATCTTTAATTTAATTGAATATCCAGGAAAGGACGATCAGCTGAATAAAAGTTCAAGCCTTATGTTTTGTCATTCTCTGGGTTCCTTCGTTTCTTTGTAGGCCCAGCCTGTACCAGATGATATGGTGAGGGCAGTGCTTGGAAACAGGGCCACCTTCAGCCCCATCGTTACAGTCGAGCCCCGGAGGAGAAAGTTCCACAAGCCGATCACCATGACCATCCCCGTCCCACCCAGATCAGCAGAAGGCCATCCCAGCGGTCACCGAGGTGACTCGGCACCGTGCCTGCGTCTGCTCTGCAGCATCACAGGCAAGTAGACCTACGGAGAACTAGAGCATGACAATATCTCTGTGTTGCTTCTAACCAAACAGCCTCTGCTGGACTGGTTTCATGCTACTGAGCCCTGAGTTATATGTCAAAGGAAGCGGAGAACTGGATTTCCGACACTGGAAAAACGGTGGCCAGTTCAGGCTTGTTTGCCATTTAAAATCCTACCAGTTCATTAAGGGAAAATGATGAGCAGATAAGACCAGAGGATGAAAACAACAAGCTGTGCTGGAGGGGCAAGCAGCTCATGTTTTGACCCTGTTTCCTACAGGAGGGACGTCTCCTGCACAGTGGGAGGACATCACAGGAACTACACCTCTGTCCTTTGTAACGGACTGTGTCTCCTTTACCACAAATGTGTCGGCCAGGTGAGACACACACAAACACAACTCATACACACGGGGAATCAAAGCTTGATGCCATAAATGCATAGGGTCAGTCATTTAAAAATCTTACACAAATTCATGCATTTCTAAAAAGTTAACTGTTGATTCTTAGATGTTTTACCAAAATTGCAGCAAAATATGTGTCTAATGGGCCTCATGATGGTAATGCTGTTACACCCAATAATCCTCTGTAAATCAGTTTGAAGTGAAAGTTTAAAATGAAACTAAATATTTCAGTCAATGATTTACTTTGCTCCTGGATGTTCTGTTAGTGAAGTCTTCTCTTCAATTTTCTCTGGTCATGATGCACAAAGGTAGTGTCCATTAACTGTGAATGTAAATTGTAAAGTCATCCAATGAAAATGTTAGCATAATTTGGTTGAAATAAGTTTTTTTTTTGTTCAAGAAAATATTTACAAAATGTAATCTTTCCTTTTCAAATGGCTTATTTTCTGACATTTTGATGGACCAGATTCTAAATAAAGACCACGATGAGTTCACTGATGACAGCAGTAGCCGTTGGACCATCTAGCCCTGATACTCTTACTTATGTATATCATGAATGTGTTTCATACATGACATCAATTTACATATCACTGCCAAAGAAAAACTCATTGATAGAATAAATTATGCTTTCTGAGTTTGAATTGTGCGTTCACAAGCCAGAACAAATGTTTCTGTAGTCAATAGTTAACTTAGTTAATAGATAAGGTGTCTCAAAAAAACAATGAGGTTGGCTGCAAATGTTGAAATGCATCACAAAAAAAGGGCTCAGATCACAACTCGCTTTCTGATCTTTATCTTATAAACAAGTATTTTTCTGTGTTGCTGCAAACTGGGCTGCAAGTCGCCCATATATTGTTGAAGCATTCGACTAAACTGATCTCAGTTTAGCAGCTTCTGGGTTACAGTGCGCAAAGTCATGAACTCTCATCTCTGCTAGATTTGAGTCATGTGGTGAGTGTACTGCTAGATATTAACAGAGCTCCCTTTGGTGCTCTACAATTAGATTGCCACACAGCTGTCATGTGTCTGCAGGCCACCTTTAGAAAAATATTACAGCTTGTCTGACTTATTACTTGTGATAACTGGTTGCTAGCACTCTTGAGCTGAAGCCTTATGAAATGTTTAATTAAAAAGCTTTATGTTCTTAAATCTTCATTGTATTCCCACTCTTTTTGCCTCCTCCCTTGTTTCCGACCTTTCCTCCTCAGGTTCTGGCTCGCAGACTGTCACCAGATTCCTGAGACGGTGAGTCTAGCGTCTCAGTTATACCGGGAGCTGATCTGCGTGCCTTACCTGGCCAAGTTTGTGGTGTTCGCTAAGATGAACGACACCATCGAGGCTCGGCTGCGTTGCTTCTGCATGACGGACGACAAGGTGGACAAAACCCTGGAGCAGCAGGAGAACTTTGAGGAAGTGGCCCGGAGCAAAGATATTGAGGTAAGGCAGTCATACAAACGCTCTTCTGCATAGAAGAGTCTAAAGTCCTCTCCACACATGATGTGAGTTGTAGGGCTGGGCGATATAAACCAGTGTTCATATCTCGATAATTTTTTTGCTTAATCACGATATACTATATGTATCTTGATATAAATTTTTTTGGTCAAGTTAACAAAGAGACGACTCAAATTTAAAGCTTTGCGTGCTAAATGCACTTTTATGAAGGATCAGAAGCATCAAAATATTTCACTGAAATTAAAGTATATGTGTATTAAAATAATGAAAAATACTTTTCAAGGACCATAACAAAGATACAGTTGTGCAAAATGCAAAAAAAAGAGATATTTTTTACTCAAAACAAGCTAACTAAATATAAACGATATTCCCTTATTCTATATCCTGTTTGAAAAAGTCTCAATATATCTAAAACTCTCGATATATTGCCAAGCTCTATTGAGTTGAGTAACATTTATGAATTTATGTTCGTGTTAAAGTGATGGCACAAAGACATTTGTCACTTTTAATATATTAACGTTCCTCATGTTCCATTCACATGTGATCACATGAGATGACAGAAGAGCCATGGTGTGTGTGATATTAGCAGTTCACAAGCAAAAGGACAGTGGACGAACTAGAGTCTGATAGTTTTTATAGAATTAGTTTTCAGGCAACAATCCCTATCAAAATGCCAAACTGCATTTTTTTTTTTGTGAAATATAGTGGAGGTGGATGGATACAGCTAAAAATGGCTCTTCCCCACACTGTAGTGTACCTATTAACTCAAACAAAGGGTGATGTTTGCTATAACTGATGACACTTTTTCTCACTATCACTGCTGTTTCTCAAGTGAGATACAAAATCACCTCAAAATAACAATGCAGGTCTGTCTAGATTTGCAGTTTTGCAAAAGTTTTGAAAAAACAACCCAACAAGAATGCAGCTTTGTTTTTAAAGGAAATGGGGGTGGATGGGAGTTCTAAAATTCTTCATTTATGGTCAGACAGAAGCTACAGCTCAAACATGTTCTAATGTGGCTGCAGCAGCTCATACTCCTGCCATGTTGAAGTGATGTATATGAGTTATTAGCTGCAATTTATTCACATTTTTGCTGTAGAACATTATGGTAAAGCACCAGCGTGGTCGTCCACTCATGACCGCCGCGTTCAGTTGTCACCTGACCAGTAGAAAGTAGTGCTTGTGTGAAAGGGGCATATCCAGTAAGGTGTCAGTTTCTTCAATCTTCATGGTATCTTTTGATGTTGTGATAATATAATTTTTATTAACATACTTGTGCAGGTTCTCGAGGGCAAACCTATCCATGTGGATTGCTATGGCAACCTGTCACCTCTCACCAAAAGTGGGCAGCAACTGGTTTTTAACTTCTATTCCTTCAAGGAAAACAGGCTTCCTTTCAATGTGAAGGTATTTAAATGATATTCATTAATAAAAAAAAATGTCTTCTTGTTTCTGATGCACTTGAAAGAAAATGAAAATAGCAGGACATTTTACAGAATCAAGTTATAGAGATTGTTTTGATTTGTCTCATTCATAGTAAATTTGTAATGTCAACTTGATTATGTGTGTTATTCAGAAAGCTGAGAACCCCTCCAGATATTCCTGCTTCTGAAGTAAAGAAGGAAATCTTTCAGTGTTCACCTGCAGTTTTGTTCTGCTGCTGATGCAACCCTTTTGCCATCCACTACAGATCAGAGATATGGGTCAGGAACCATGTGGCCGTCTCTCCTTCCTGAGAGAACCCAAATCCATAAAAGGCCTTCCACAGGCTGCAATATGCAATTTGAATATCACACTGCCAACCCACAAGAAGGTAGGATTACCGCATTTTAATGGTATATCCTGTTAGGCCATGTCATCTCATCTACGTGTAAATAGATTTGCCAGACCGAGAGCAATGCCGTCCTGACATTAAAAGTTACCACCGAAACACATTTGGCCCAGGGATGACTGCCTGCTGCTTGTCTTTTATCAGTGTTAAAGCCTGTGCCAGTCATAAGACCCCACAACGCACACACGCAGCCACACATGCGCACCTTGCTTTGTTCAGTTGCCTGGCTCATTGTGGGCACACAAAAAGTCTGCAAAAAGAAAAATACTTTTGATTGGTTTGTTTGTATGTTTGTTGTGGTGTTGATTGATCAGAAGAAACAGTAACGATTTGGCTTTTGCTTTTGTTATTTTGCTTGTTTTCTCTTATTAATCCCATAGATTTTTTCTGATGGATTTTGTTGTTTTTGCTGCTCCATTTTCATCCCCTGACTTTTTATTTCCACCTCCCTGCTCACTAAAATTCCCTGCTCTCCATTGTGTCATCTCTCTCCTCTCCTGCAATGCATCTTGGAATACCACAGGATATGGAGTCTGATCCTGATGATGAGGTAAACGGATTCTTCATCATCACATGGAACCGCTTCTTCTCTGCCTTTTTTTCAGTTGGCTTTATTGGAGAGGCTTTAACAAATATGCGTGTAGCATTTATTTTGTCTCTGTGTGGTACCCAAATCTGCGTGATGCTGCTAACCGCTTTTTTCTAACACAGCTGTGATGGTATTGAAAGGACCCCATGTGGTGCATGTGTGGGAGTGGCAATTGTTTTACTTTATCGTCGTCTTCATCCAAGTACAGCGGCGCAAACTGCCGTGCTGCATCTCGGCTTGTTTTCCATCTCTATCTTCCTGCCCATACATGCTCACCAGGAACCCATCACTGTTACTAACTCATAGGGACTCTGGTATTTTTGTCAACTAAATATGAAACCATAACTCTAATTTGTCCTTTTCTTTATTGTGGTGTCTTAGGGGTTGCCCCTGTTACCCCTCCCTGTGTTTCAGACTTACCTTTTCCAAGAGTACCGACTCTCTCAACTGCATGCTAGATTTAATATAAGACAGTTTTCCTATTTTAGAATTTGACCACATCTTCAGTAATATGTCCACTTACTTTCTACAAAACATATAAGGACCCCAAACTGCTGTGTGTTTGGGTGATAGAAGCAAAACTTCTCAGCCTATGTTTCCATTAACGCTAAGCAAAAAATTTGATTATATCAGGATGTTCATGAAGTCTCATAATACTAAAAAATTGGTTACAATTCTGTACTCGGTGTAATTTTATAAGGTTCCTGACATCCCAGTTGACCTTGAACTGAGGAATGCATCTGACAGATAAGCGGATATTTATGTGACATGCCAAACCTAATAAGAAGTTGAAATTTGCTTGTGCTTGCATCTAAATTGAACAAGCCACATGTAGTTTGCAGTTATTACATGTCAGAGACACTGACACATGCAGCAAATGAAGAAGTGTAGGAAAACAGTCCATCCCCCCCCCAAAAAAAAATACTCCTGCAGCACCTCCATGTGCTAGTACTAACAGCATGTATAAATTCACCAAAACTAGGACTACTTCTACGCACTAATATCTAAGCTGATATTAATAGTTTGCCCTAATACTAATAGCTTAGGACCCAATATCTTCATTTTTTATGTTCAAGCTTTTTTGTTCTTTTTTTCGTTTGTTTCAGACTGAAAAGCCAGAGAGACGTCATACCTTTGCCTCCTTAGCTTTGCGTAAGCGCTACAGCTATTTGACCGACCCAGCAGCGAGTGAGTGCCCCATTTTCACTTTAATTAATTTTTTGTGTTGAGATATTGCTGTGATATCAATCAGTTTTAGTGTCTGAAGGTCCCATTGCTCCATGATTCTTTCATATACATAAGTATAGAAAGAGAGTTACCTGACAAAACATGTTCATCATCAGTCACTTATTCTCACCACCACACACCCGTTCATACATGATCTGCCATTCATAAAACATTTGCGTGGTTTACTGTGTGTTAAGCTTCCCTTACCCATTTCTTGTTGGAAAAAACTGTCTCCCTGTTTCGACTGTCATGTTATTTTTTCCATTTGTGGAAACACTGGGTATCAGTGTCTGAATGTTCGTGTATCATTTGAGACAAATGTTTGGATTCATATTAAATAAAATATGTTCTTTTGAATTGTTATCATTATTTTAGTGGCCATTTCACTCTTTTATTGGCTTTATGATTGTGTGCGGCTGTGTATATTAATGTTCAACAGGTTGCACTTTACATTAACTTTAATTTCTCCTGAAAAGACTCTGCTCATACAAGAATTTTGCATGCAGCTTTGTATAATTTGATAAGAAATAAAATATTTCCATAGGTATGACTTCAGAGCTGTCGATAACATAAAAAGTGACTCCTAAAGAGTATTTTTTATTGCAGAGCAAAATGGATGGGCATGAATGACTTGATTACCTTTTTGTGAAGTGCAACCTCATATTTAAGTCATAACTAAATAGTTAAGGTGATTTTTCTTTTAAAGATCATATGCACTTGTGGGGTCCTCTGGCATAAAAATATACACAATGGAGCATAAAACATTTTTATCAGATGCAAACAGTCAAAGGCGTTATTAGTAGGAGTCAAATAGATTGAACACATCAAAAGTCAATGGAATTGTATTATTTGGTTATCATGTCTCTTTTGTCATTTGTACCATTTGTCATTTTTGTTCACTCCATTCTGTATCAGATGTACTGTATTTGATCATTTAGCCATCATCACTTCGCATATGAGGATTTCTTATATTTTATGTTTAAAAATGTGCCTTGCTGCTTTGAAAATTCCCTTTCTGACTGACTCAAATTTCTCTTTCTGGTTTTTATGTTTTATTTCCAATTATTTTATGTTGATTTTATGTTACTTATTGCTTTGATTTGGAATTATTGTTGAAGAAACATCTGATCGAAGCTCGCCGAGAACACAGCCTTCTAGCTACCCTCACAAACCTGTCTTTTCAACGAGATCTTATCAGGCGTGGTCGCCTGTTCCTGTCGCCATCCCCAGTCAAACCAAGTCTGGGTTTGGCTCCCTCTCCAGTTCATCATCCAACACGCCTTCTGCCTCTCCATTAAAGTCTGTCTGGTCCATCAACTCTGCCTCCCCCATCAAGACCAACATCCCTGGATCACCCGCCTCTTCTGTAAAGTCAGTTAGTGATACAGCCTCTCCCATCCGATCCTACAGAACCATCTCCTCTCCCATAAAAACAGTTGTCCAACAACCCCAGTACCCTGTCCAGGTCACCCCGAGTCCCCTGGCCTCACCAGGCAAAAGTGCCCCAGACGCTATATCTGTCAAAGGATTGGCAGCATTGTCTGCTAGGACCTCCCCCATAACTGCCTCTGGGGGAGGAAATGCACTTCTTGAGAGAACATCTATGGGTCTGACACTGCCAACCTCACCCAAATCTTCTCTAAGTATGTTTGGTCCCCCCCTGTCATATAAGACCATACTGGGAAACTCTAGTGGCACATCTTCCTCCTCACCAATAAAAACTGTCCCTGGTCTCTCTTCTGTGCGTTCCTTTGCCTCAGATGCCACTGCTCCTGCAAGAAACCTATTTTCCTCGCTTTCGTCACCACTGAAATCCAATGCCCCTCCAAGCGCAGCAGCTCTGATCAATGGAACTGTGTCACCAACACAGTACCGTTCTTCATCCCCAACATCTCTTCTTACCAGTAGTCTGCAAGAGAGAATCCAAGCAACTACCAATGCTGCGACTACAAGTGTCAATGCAGCATTTGATGAGGTAGAAAAGACATTCAATTCTTGCTCTGCAGGTTACGGCACCCTCAAGTCCTTGTCCTCCTCTACATCGTCCTCATATCAGTCCATCAGGTCATCAGCTTCTAGTTCTCTTTATGCCTCTTTAAGAGCCCCCCCTATTGTCACCACAGCTGTAACATGCAGTTCTATGACTGTCCCAGTGTATTCTGTTATTAACGTGCTGCCAGACCCCCAGTTTAAAAAGTTACCTGAGGTGTCAAAATCAGCTGCTGCTCTTCTATCTCCAAGAAAGACTGTGCCCTCTGATGTGAATTCTCAGTCCTCCTTTGCCAGAACTCTTTCCCCCATCAAAGCCCCAGTTTTTTCACCTGGGATCAAATCCAACACTGCATCACCACTGTCATCCAGCCAAGAGATTCTGAAGGATGTTGCTGAAATGAAAGAAGACTTAATAAGAATGTCAGCCATTTTGCAGACAGACCCAAATTCTACAGCTAGTAAAGGATTTCAATCTGATTCTCCCAAGGAGAGTAAGATAGAGGATGAAGAGCCATATCGAATTGTGGAGAAAGTAAAACAAGACTTGGTAAAAGTGAGTGAAATCCTCACCAAAGATGCTGGGAAGGATGGCAAGGCTTCTGCAGGAAGGGGTTCCTTAGATGACATCCACTTCTCAAAATTACAAGTTGAACAACCACCCAGCAACTGGAGCTACCCACCAAGATATGAGACGGTGGTTCCTCAAGCCAAATCTAAAGGAACACCTGACAGAGATTTCAGTCTCTCCAAAGTGGTTGACTATCTTGCCAATGATGTGGGCAGCAGCTCTTTCTCCAAAATGCAAGACTCAAAGCATAAAGCAGATGAGGGTAAAAGAGAAGGAGAAGGCAAAGAGAAGCAGAAACGAGTCTTAAAACCAACAATAGCAGTTCAGGAGCACAAGCTGAAAATGCCTCCAACAAATATGAGGTCTTCACCTTCAGACAAAGAAATCAGTAAAGTAGCAGATGCACTTTTTGGAGCTGACACTGTGCTAGAATCCCCTGATGATATCTCACATGAACAGGACAAAAGTCCTCTCTCAGACAGTGGGTTTGAGACCAGGAGTGAGAGGACACCTTCTGCTCCACAAAGTGCAGAAGGCATGGGTCCCAAGGCCCTTTTTCAAGACATTCCAGTCCCGCCAGTGATCACTGAGACTAGGACTGAGGTTGTCCATGTTATCAGGAGCTATGAGCCAGAGGATGATAAACAGCTTGCAATGGAGGATGCACATCCTGTCAGATATATTGATTCAGATTCTAAAATCCATCAGATCCAATCTCCATCAACCCCAGACCAGAATAGATGTTATTCAGTAAAAGTTAGCCCTGATGAAGATCCAATGGGCAAAGGGATGAGGGTAAAGGAGGAAACTCACATCACTACCACCACCAGAATGGTCTACCATAAACCACCTGGCAAAGAATCAGCCTCAGAGAGATGTGAGGAAACAATGTCTGTGCATGACATAATGAAGGCTTTTCAGTCAGGGAAGGACCCGTCTAGAGAACTGGCTGGATTGTTTGAACACAAGTCTGGCAATGAGGAAACATCACAAAGGGTCCTTGATGACATCAATTCTAAACCTAAGGTTGAAAGAATAATTGAGGTTCACATTGAAAAGGGCAATAAAACTGACCCAACAGAAGTCATTATCAGAGAAACAAAAAATCAAACAGAAAAGGAAATGTATTATTACCCAGGGTGTAGACAAGAAGATGAAGAGCCTGAGGAATCACTTCCAGTTTACCTTGACTCCCCCAGAGTGAATACGCCTATGTCCCAGGAAGAAGACAGTCGTCCTAGCTCAGCCCAACTAATGGCAGATGACTCTTACAAAGCACTGAAACTACTTAGCCAGCAATCTGTAGAGTATAATGAGGATGAATTGTCAGAACTAAGGGGAGAGTCCTATAATTTTGCAGAGAAAATGCTACTTTCTGAGAAATTTGACCGGTCTCATTCTGACACAGAAGAGTATCTAAGAGATAGATCCCGTTTCCACTCACCAGACAGAAGCAGTCACAGTGAGGGTAGGTCAGCTGGGCCAAGAACAGAGTATGTCTTTAGGTCATCAAGAAATGTTTTTGACAAATCCGGACGGATGGCCAATGTCGATGATGGCTTTGACAAACTCACCCTTCTCCAGTATTCCTCTGAGTCTGGTAGCCCAAAGCAGTCTGTTTGGATGCGAGTGTCTGATGATGCTCAGAGTAAGGAAAGAGAACAGCTTATGTATGAGGACAGAGTGGACAGGACTGTTAAAGAAGCAGAGGAGAAACTAAGTGAGGTATCACAGTTCTTTCGGGATAAAACAGAACAGCTCAATGATGAACTCTCATCTCCAGAGAAAAAATCTCGCAGACCGGACTTCAGAGAATCACGATCAGGGCCCAGTTCAACTCAAAGTAGTCCGGAAAGGTCACCTTATAGGAGTGGGGGTAGTGGGGAAGAGTGGAGCAGAGAAAGGCTAAGAGACAGGTTTGGTTCCAGTGATAGAAAATGTGCCAGTTTACCCAGCAGTCCTGAAAGGAGAGTATTGCAGCAGTTCAGTGATGAAGACCCAAGAAAAAAAGGGGACAATAAAATGCAGGGAAGTGAAAGTCCAAAACATTTTCAAATGTGCTCTTCCAAAGTCAGTGCAGTGAGACTAAAGTTTGAGCAAGAGGCTCAGAGGCAAGATAGGGGTCCTCAGGGTGGTCAAAATCAAAACCCTCCTGTCAGAAAACTCCAGGAAACTAAGTTACCTGTGTATCAAGTATTTGCTGGCTCTAATATTCCAAAAGCACCAGAAAGTCCAGGAAGTCAGAGGAAGTCTCTGGAGAGTGAGTCAAATAAATTCTCACCCAAGCGTGAGATCAGTGCAAAAGATCAAGAAGAGAACAAGTTGTTTAAAACATGGGAGAGCCAAGGCTATGGACACTATAAACCACAATCTCCCAAACATTCTCATTGTTCTGTGAATGATGGTACAAAAAATAGCAATAACAGTGAATCCCAAAGACAAGAAACAACTAAGAAAATAATCTACACAGAATTTGTCGTTCGAGAAAGTCCAAATAGCAATGATAGTCTAAAAAAAAACTCGGAATCACAAATTCCAATAAGAAAGACATCTAATTTCTCAGAAAATAGCAAATCTACATCTTTAAGATTAGATGGACCTAATGAAAAGTCTGGGTCTCATATACCTACTTTAGCTAGAAATCGGTTGCACAGTAGCTCAGAATCCAATAAATCTACTCGTGGATCATCTGTAGGAAAATCCACTGGCTCATCAGAGAGTAACCAGTCAAATGTAGTATGCAATGGTGTTGATGATGACCAAGTAGAGTATTTGGATCAAGTAACTCCTGTAGTTGTCACTGAAGGCTTCAAAGACATTAAACCCTTGCCTGTTTATGTCAGCATCCAAGTAGGAAAGCAGTATGAGAAAGAAACAGCCTCAGGTCAGCTGGGAACATACAAAAAGATTGTAAGCCATGAGAGTAGAACAGTGCATGAGACTAGGGGTGCATTTTACAGCGTCAAACAAAAGCAGTCTGCATCTCCTCAAGGAAGTCCAGAAGATGACACTCTAGAACAAGTGACTTTCATGGACAGCTCTGGGAAAAGTCCTGTTACCCCTGAGACCCCCAGCTCAGAGGAAGTTAGTCTGACCTCCAGAACACCAGACTCTGTGATAGGCTGCATGCCTGGCATGCCTAGCCCTATTCCAGAGGAATCGGAAGAGTCAGAGGGGAAGACCTTCATCTACAAAGAGCCCTCAAAGGAGAAATCTAAGCCTGCTTCCCCAGAGAACCACAATAAAAAGCCAGGCGGAGACAGGGGGAAGTCAAAGGACAAGAGAGTGGCTTATATAGAATTTCCACCACCTCCTCCTTTAGAGGCAGAACAGTCTGATCCTGAGAAAAGGATTTCATGTGCTTCATCTGAGGCAGAAACAGAGATGATGGAGGTGAACCTCCAAGAAGAGCATGATAGGCACCTCTTAGCTGAGCCAATCATCAGGGTCCAGCCTCCGTCCCCGATCCCTCCTGGAGCTGATAACAGTGACTCCAGTGATGATGAGTCTGTCTTCCATCCCATCCCTATTAAAAAATACACCTTCAAAATGAAGGAAGAAGGAGAAAAACAGCAGAAAGACAAAACATCTGAGAAAAATGGAAATAGTAAAGAGTCTGGGGTTAATGGTGTTGTGAAGGGAGAGGATGCTGACTTTGAACAAAATGGCAATGACCAGTCAATCACTGACTGCTCCATAGCAACCACAGCTGAGTTCTCCCACGACACAGATGCAACTGAAATAGACTCTTTAGATGGTTATGACCTTCAGGATGAGGATGATGGACTGAGTGAAGACCCAAAAACCTCGAGTCTGTCTAATGATGGAAAAAACACTGACCGCTCATTTAGTCAGTCTAAGCTCGAAGTGATAGAGGAAGAGAGATGTGAAGATGGGGGTGATAATGGAAAGACGAAAAACAGTGCATCTGCAGCAAAAAATAATGGAGATGAAAAAGATTACACCCTCGAAGGAAGACATCCAGATAGGCAGGGATTTGG
Source organism: Craterocephalus amniculus (assembly GCA_036024015.1). Taxonomy (NCBI): domain Eukaryota; kingdom Metazoa; phylum Chordata; class Actinopteri; order Atheriniformes; family Atherinidae; genus Craterocephalus; species Craterocephalus amniculus. The sequence goes on along the minus strand of JAVQJG010239324.1, from coordinate 3,131 downwards.
AGAAAACTACTTTGGCTACCAACTTGAAGAGGAGCTGAACTCAACTTTTAAAACTGTTGCCACCAAAGGCCTGGACTTTGACCCCTGGTCCACAAAAGGAGTTGATAATGAAGGAGTTTTTGAGTCTAAAGCAAAAGAGGAGGACCCAAAGCCCTTTGGTTTATCAGTGGATGACAAGTCACAGGCAACTACACCTGACACAACCCCTGCTCGAACACCAACTGATGAGAGCACACCAACTAGTGAGCCTAACCCCTTCCCTTTCCATGAAGGGAAGATGTTTGAGATGACACGCAGTGGTGCTATTGACATGAGCAAGCGGGACTTTGTTGAAGAGAGGCTTCAGTTTTTCCAGATTGGTGAGCATTCCTCTGACCCTAAAACAGGGGAAAAGGGGAGAGGGGGCAAGATCCTGGGGGTACTTTCCTCTCAGTCAAAAGCAGGGGAGAGATCCACAGTAGATGGAAAAGGGAAGGTTGTAGATACTACCTTAGACAGCAGCACTACACCAACAACACCAGCAGCAACTACAGCAAAATGCAGCCCTGCACAGCCTTGCAATGACACTGGGTATGCTGGTCCTGATGGCCCTGCCTGTGAAGCCATAGCTGAGACTGCCTCCTCATGTACAATCACAGCCTCTAAGGTTGATTCCAAATTACGCACTCCTATTAAAATGGGCATAGCTGCCTCTATAACTGTGAAAAAAGACTCAGGGGATCTTACCGAATCTAAAACTGAGATGTCCGAGAGCCAGATGGTGCCAGAGAGAGTCAGTATAGAGGGTCAGTGTGCAGAGAAACAGTCTAGCAGTCACACTGAGCCCAAGCCAGATATAAGAGATTACCCCTCTGAAAACTGCAACAATAACAATAACCTTGAGTCCTCCAGTGTTCAGGCCAACTACATTCAGTGTGGTAGTGTGGTATTTAATTTACAATCCTCCTCTGAGCCCACCCTTCAGAAAGCAAGCAGGATAGAAACACTCTGCTGTAGGGATTTAGATGAGAATGTGGAAGTGCACACCAGCAGTCAGGTGCAAGAGCAGAAAAATGAAACAGTTAAAGAAAATGAAGTGAAACAGCCCAAGTCAAGGCTTCCAGTGAAAGCATCAGGGTGGTCCTTTTATACAGAGGGAACAGCCATTGGAAAACAGAAGCCCAAGCAAGTAGTAACAGCTGAGGTCAAGAAAAGAGAGCCAGCCATAGCCAAAGTAGAGCCCAGGTCTAGGATACCAATCAAGGATGCTAAGAAGAGTAGCTCTGCTTCCCCAGCTAGCTCACCTGTTTCAGTTCGAGTTACCTCACAGCCATTGAAGACCTTGAACACAGAGAGATCAGCCATACAGTTGCCCACAAGACTCCCACTTAAGGACAGGCCTCAGATCAGCAGTGCCACAAGTGAGGGAGCAAGTAGGAGGGGCAGACAAGATAACCCTAGTGAGGTTTGTAAACGCACCATCGAATACTTTAAAGACATTAGCGGGGAGACGCTAAAGTTGGTGGACCGGCTGTCAGACGAGGAGAAAAAGACGCAGACAGAGCAGTCGGAGGAAGACAGCACCTCCCGGAGCACCTCTCTGTCGGACGCCTCCCAGCCTTCCCAGCCCTCCCAGCCCTCCCGGTCATCCAGGTCTGGTAGAGGTTCGAGGGCTGAGGCCGGGGCCGCGTCCGTAAGGGCAAAGGTGGCGACGACGGACAGGGCCTCCGGCAGTGAGAGGAGCAGGAGGAGTAGGCGGACTGGTGGGAAGGAGGGCAGTCAGGGACTCACAGGGTCTCGAACGCCTCCCATCGCGGAGATCAAGCCTAGTTTGTAAAACTTTCACACTATGTTTAAAATACATTTATATATTTGAATATTTCACTTTTAGTTGCATGACATCGTTGTGATCGTTAAATGACTGGAATGCCTGTGGCGTGTTTACATATTCTCTTCAGAACAGTAGCTGTCATTGAAATTGATTTTCTTGTCATTGATGTACTGTGTATTGTACTGTCCATGTTGCAAGATTCTCTTTTACCTGTTTCCCTCTTTCAACCCTGTAAAACCTTGTATGAGGGAGTGAGCATGCCAGTAGTAATGGTTGGTCACTGGCACAACCAGGCCCCTGTTTTGACCACTCCCTGGTCTGTCTGTCTGTCTGTCTGTCTGTCTGTCTGTCTGTCTGTCTGTCTGTCCAGGGTGGTTACTGATTTATTGTAGTCATGTTATTGTCCTTGAAACTAATCAGTGTTTACAAAAAACACAAAGTGTTTTCGCATGTTTACATCTTAGATCCTAACATAGACTTTTCCACCTTAGATTCGTAGTACTACAAGTCTGTCCTTGAGAGTATGTTATGTTGTGTTTTGTGTGGTTCTCATGACAGTTACTGCCTGCTTAGAGGATACATACCACAAACAGTCACAGAGCACCACTTACTCTATGGACACATTTAAGTTGCCCATAATGTCTCAAGTATGAAATATCCTTTTCTTGCCATCTCTGGAAAGTAGTTAAATTCATCTACATTAATTGAAACTATTTTAAAAGTTAACTAGCTGACTGTAACCATGATATATGTTCATAAAACTGCATGCATGAGCCAAATCTATTAAAACTGACAAATTCCCTAAAAATCAGCTGAGATCATTTTGTCAATTTGATAAAAACATATTTTAAAGGTTTCAGAACAAGTGGCCAGAAAAGGAAGATTGCTCATTTATTTTTCTGTTTCATTATTGTACAGGGATGTATACAATTAATCATATTAATGTATTATTGTCCTGTATTTCCACCAGGTCCCCAGAGTCCATGTGAGCGAACGGACTTGCGTATGGCTATTGTTGCAGATCACCTGGGTCTCAGCTGGACAGGTGAGATTGGGATAAGAGCCCTTCAGAGGGGCCAGTCATTCTTAAAGGAATACTCCGCCCTCCGAATGATGTGCCTTCATTTTGTACTCACCCTCATGCTGATTAACACTCTGGAACACTTTCTTGATGTTCATCATGTAGCCGGAGATATCGGGATTTTTTCGTTTTGAGGAAATGCCCATAAAGTGATGTTGAACGGGGCCCGGTCAAAAACGTCCACAAAAACTTGGCAATATTCCTCCATACTGCTCGTCCAATGTAATCCAATGGTTATCA
>JAVQJG010239318.1:0-12238 GCA_036024015.1 Craterocephalus amniculus | reverse complement strand
TTTCTTTCAAGTACATCAGTTTCTGACTCATTGGTGATGTAGGGAAGAGACCTGACTCACACCCCAGCAAGTTTAATGAGGAAAGGAGTGAGCATTCTCAAGTAATTGGCTTTTTTGTCACATTACTCTCATCCGGACTGGCCTGATTTGTCCCCTTTTCAGAGACTGGGTAGTTGTCAAGAAGAGTCCAAAAAAATAATTTCCCCCAAAAATAAAATTTGAAGACACTCCATTTCATTAATGGGAGACCCTGAAGATAAAAAAAATAGTTTTGCTTTGTTTTACTCCGGGTAGGGCTCTCTGCTGCTGGACTACACCGCAGCTGTCCCACCTCCGGCCGTCCTGTCAGTCAAGGTCTTCCTGACACAACTTCCTGTGTACACGGGCCAATCAGGAGAAGGCTTGTAGAATGGGGTCTGTCCCCGCCCCATGTGTCAAAACACATTTTTATCCGCGTGAGCAAAACCTCAGCGCGAAGGAAGAGACACTGGCGAGAGCGCAGCCGTCCTCAAGCGGGGGCAGCATGACAGAAACGCCCCCCGCGCGCGGGAGTAGGCCTTCTCTCGCGCAAGAGCATATTTTGTGCTCGCAGGAAATGTATTTCTGCACGACTGTTGTGTAATCTGCGCGCAAGTATGTTTATTTTGCTCTCCCGGCTTTTGACAAAAAATTGATGCAATATTCCTGCACAGCTGTCTTAATTTAAATCAGGAAAAAAAGGTTTATTTTTATTTTATATATTTATTCTGGGGGGGGCGATTGTAGGATCAGTATTTTTAACCTTCGAAAACTGCAACAGAAATGATCCGCCCGTGACTGCGCTGCTATTTCTGTATGTTGTGCAGTCATTTCTTAAGAGTATCCTCAAGTATTTCATTATATGTACAGTTAATGTTATATTCGCCAGAAAACTGCAATCGGTGCACCCCTAATTCAGACTTACTCTTTCTGAGGTGTTGCACACCTGCATGTAGCCGATATTGTTCTTCAGTCATCTGCTGAAACTATCTTAAAGAACCATTTTACATTATTTAGTTAATCTTATTTTTGTTAAAGTGAAATACAACAAAAAAATTTGGTTTTGAATTAATCTTTTAAATTGCTCACCACAATAGTCAGTTACAGTGTATATATAGTATAGTTTTTACTTTATTTTGCCTATTTCAGTGGTAATCTTTAGATTCTGACACAAAATGAATACATTAAAACAAGTACAAATGGAAGTTTTTTTCAAATAGCAGCAAAACCCACCTCAACCAATAACAGCCTTTAAGTAAATTGAAATAAACAGCATAAACGAGTGAGAATATGAATTAAATGGATTCAGGATAATCACTATCTTATTAATATTATTAATACTATAATATCTTATTAAAAAATTCATATGGATAACTATGTTTTCTAAGTAGAAAACAATAAGAAGACAGCAAAGGACATCGCTGTGCCAAGTAGCCAGGATGCAGGAATATTTGGAGGCATTCAGCCTGCATCATGGGTTGAGGGGACAGTTTTAATGAAAAGCTGATCGGGTGGTGAGAAAATATAAAAATGTAAACAACACATGTGGCGTTTAAATACACGAACACCAGCGCATGCAAAAGTCCATCCTGCCATGGATGAAGTTTTAATTTTACAATCGCAGTCCCCTCCTTCCCCTGCGCGCACTCCATGGTAGACAGCTTCTCTAGACTGACTGGACGAAAACTAACTTTTTTTCTCCTTCTTGCGACCTCAGGAATGAACGATTTCTTACTTTATTTCTCTCTCATTCAAATTTGCGCTGGTGACGTCAGCTCGTATCTGTGGCGCTGGAAATTCAAGTTACACGTTGGCCTATGTGTGGGAAACCCTGACATCAAAATAAAAATTCTTTATTCTCGCAGTGACATAAAGTTGAGTTATGAACAATTCATTTACTACAAGTTGCAACCTGCGATCAAAACTCTTGTTCCTCTAGAACAGGTTTCTGCTTTGTTCTTGTACAGTAGTAGAAACTAAACAGTGATGTTATTTAACTTATTTACACCTCACCTCCTCATTCCTCTCTACACACAGCCAGAGTTTGACCCAAACATGTGCATGTACAAATAGCTGTGCTCAGTCCAACCAGCAGGTAACCCATTGCTTTTATATTGTGTGTTTTTATGCATTTTTGACTGATATTCTGTCTATACCCATAACCAGTAAACAACCCTAAACATAACAGTATTAACTTCCATGGAAGAGGGCAAACTTACAAATTCAGCAGAGGATCAAATACTTATTTCCCCCACAGTATATCTGTACAGCCCCTGTTAACTTTTGGACAGTTGGTAAATGTAGCAGGATACACTCCATTAAACTCCAACCATTGCTTTTTCCTTATGGAATGTGAACAAGTGAAGCTTTCCCTTGCCGATTAAGACGCTTTTATTTAGTGTTGCGATGTCCACCGCAGACTTCATCCTTTTGTCTGCTGCATGGCCTTTAAATCCAAATTTGTCTTTCTTTTTCATTTCAGTTTTCCAAGCAGATGTGCAGCGGTTGTTGGTGACCAGAGAGGCCCTAACCTACCCCTTACCTCAGTCTCGGCCATTCTCAGCTGATCTTCATCCGGTTAAGACTGAAGACAACACATAGGTAGAGGATCCAACCGCCAATCCAGTGACACAAATTGAATCAGAAACTGATGGGGAGTACTGTGGAGGACCAGAACTAACCCGTAACCAGACCTATTTTGGGCCTGTAATGGAGGACGGTGATAAAGGCAGGGATGACAACAAGGCACATGGGTCAGGTGTAAACAACGATGTGGAGTTTAACACTGCCAGAAAACCCAACAGCCGCTCTGAATGTGGTGAAGACTTTGACTCCCTACCATCTCTGCAGAGACGCTTAACAAGAAGCTGTGTGAACGGGGCGAAAAGTTTTGGAGTGACACAAGATGTAAATAGCCAGGACAGAGTCCAGGGAGGGAAGAAATCGGCCTCATGTAATGTTTTTGGTAAAATCTTAAGTCATGAAATGAAACGAAGGAAACACATGAAACTCCACACTGGAGATAAACCATTCAGCTGTGATCACTGTGGACACGAATTTAGGAGCAAGTCAAGCTTGAACTTACACATGAGAATCCACACAGGTGACAAACCGTTCAGCTGTGATGAATGTGGAAAGAGATTTAGTCAAAATTCCAACCTTAAAACACACATGAGAATTCACACAGGAGAAAAACCATACAAATGTGATGAATGTGGAAAAAGATTTTGTCAAAAGTCACTCTTTGACCAACACATGAGAGTCCACACAGGAGAAAAACCATTCAGTTGTGGTGAATGTGGACACAGTTTTAGTAGAAAGGCACACTTAGACATACACATGAGAATCCATACAGGAGACAAACCATTTAGGTGTGATGACTGTGGACAAAGATTTCCTCACAAGTCAACCTTAAACTTACACGTGAGAATCCACACAGGAGAAAAACTCTTCAGCTGTGAGGAATGTGGACAAAGATTTCGTCTCAAGTCATGCTTAAACCAACACATGAGAGTCCACAAAGGAACCAAACCATTCAGCTGTAAGGAATGTGGACACAGATTTAGTACCATGTCATACTTAAAAATACACCTTAGAACCCACACAGGAGAAAAACCATACAGCTGTGATGAATGTGGACAAAGATTTAGAGACAGGTCACATTTCAACCAACACAAGAAAAGCCACACCGGAGACAAGCCACACGGTTGTGCAGAATGTGGACACAGATTTTTTAGAAATTCACAGTTAAAGAAACACATGAGAATTCACACAGGAGAAAAACCATACAGCTGTGATGAATGTGGACACAGATTTGGTCGAAAGGATGGCTTATGCAGACACATGAAAATCCACGCAGGATTCAAACCATACAGTTGTGATGAATGTGGATACAAGTGTTCTGAAAAGTCATTATTAACCAAACACATAAAAAGCCACACAGGAGACAAACCATACAGATGTGAAGAATGTGGACAAAGATTTAGCAACAAGTCCTATTTAAATTTACACAAGAGAATCCACACAGGAGAAAAATCGTTCAGCTGTGATCAATGTGGACACAGATTTAGTGAAAAATCGGGGTTAAACAGACATGTGAGAGTCCACACAGGAAACAAACCTTTCAGCTGTGATGAATGTGGACAGAGATTTAGTCATAATTCCCACCTTGAATTACACACTAGAATCCACACAGGAGAAAAACCATACAGCTGTGATGAATGTGGAAAAAAATTTGGTCAAAAATCATACTTAAACCAACACGTAAGAATCCACACAGGAAGCAAACCATTCCCTTGTGAAGTTTGTGGTAAATTATTTAGGTGGCGTGACTCTTTGAAAAGACACATGCGTTTCCACACAGAGTAAAAGATGCACAGCAGTTGGATTTTCTACGTAAGCCACTTGTAGTTCATAATGCAATGTTTGTTTTTTTCAGAAAATCATAGGTGAATCTATGAATGTCCACTCAAGAGTCACCTGAAAAAGTCAACTTAGATTAGGAAACGCATTAGGCTAGTGGCTGAGGAGTTAATGGTAAATGTTTAAAAATGTGTTCAAATATGAAGATCACTTTCTTTGTTAATATTTTCTTGGCCTGACCACTGAACATGCCCATCATTCTGTTTGTTCCTCAACTGATGATTACATTTCCATATTATGAGTAAAGAGTGAAGGAGTAACTCTGTGCCATTTTTGTTTGTGGTGGAAAAATTGTACTTGTAAAATAAAAAAAGTTGACGATTATTGGTATGGCTTTGATACTCAGTGGTGTGTCTTTTCAATTACTGGGGCAGCTACAAATAAGCTTTTCCACCATTGTTTGTGTGAAATTATCTGGAGATTTTACCTAATAGTCTGCCTAAACATGAAAGACTGCAGGTTAGGTTGGTTCAACTCGGACGACAACTTTCTTTTTCCTTTTTGTCTCTTCACTTTGAAATATACAGTTTCCAGACATTCAGGTAAATAAGTTATAAGTCAGGTGAAAAACCTCAACAATGCAAAAGAGAAGTAAAAAAAAAGTAATTACTTTGAATTATCCTCAAGTATCTACAAACATAAAATATAAGATAGCTTGCTCATATTAACTAGCATTAACTTTAACATGCTGCTGCACCCGAAAGCTAGGAACAAATCTGCAACTTTGCTTTAACATTATAGCTCAACTACATTAGCAACAAAAAGAAACCAACAATGATTATTAAACTGTTTTCCCACCAACTTCCCTGGAGACAGCAGCACTTTAAGGTTTCCCTTTTCCCCGTTTTCCCCTTTCTTCAGTACTTTCACAGCTCCAGGCTCCTAACCCCATTTGGCATGTGCTCCCAGCTGAAGCAGCCAATTTTAAACCAATGACTCTGCCGGGTCATTGCAGGTATGACACTTTGGGACAGCGATGTTCTGGAAGATAACATCAGGGAAAGAGCACAGAGCTACAACGACTTTGAGATAGTTTCCTCTGAATCAGTCGCACACAAATCCTCAGCTCAAGGTGGAATTTCAACGAAACCTGGTGAAGGTACTTCCTACGATCGGAGGAGGAGGGGAAGAGGAGGCAGCGCTTGGGGAGATCCTGGAGAAGAGGATCTCATCGCCTTTCATCAACACCAGCCTGAACGGGAAGGAGAGAGAAATCCTGTCTTTCGCTGAGATAAGTGCAAAGGTCATCACATCTCAAAATCATCTTTTCAAGGAAGTTCTCAGCGTAGAGCACAGCATGTGTTCCATCTACACCTCACTAGAAAGTGATGAGCCGTACCTCTCCTCTTTACCAAAGTACCTGAAAGGAACCGAACCAAACCAAGATGACCATCAAGACTCAAACACTCAGGACGTGGAGGAGGAACAATGGCACACCTTAAAGGAACTTGGAAAAGACATGAGGACCAAAGCAAGGCTCTTTAGTAATTTTGCAGAGGCCTACGAAGAGAACAAGAACATAAAGTTCCTGGCAGCAGGTTTGAAGGATGAGTGACACAAAGGTTCAAGCATCTACCTTTATAATGACTGTGACATTATCAGCGAGGACTTTGAGCCTCCTTCAAAGCCTGAATCTGTGAGCGTAGGAGACATAAACCACAGCAGTGTGACTCTGAAGGTTTCTCCTCCCAGATACGGAGCAGACAGCATCACCTCCTACTCTGTAGAGTTCTCTGTTAGAGGAGAAGATGGATGGAAACAGACGGCAGCACCAACATCTGCAGAAGTCACCGTGAGAAACCTGAAGCCAAACACATAGTACGAGTTCAGATGCAGAGAGTGACCTCACTGGGTGTCTGACCAGCCAGCTACGTCGCTGTGACAATTCAGAAACCGTGCAGTAACGTCTTATTTGTACATGTATAGGTGCAGGTAGACCACCAACAACATTATAAACTTTAAATAACTCAGTTTATAAATAAAATATAAAATAAATAACATCAAGTTAATCTTGTTTGCCTCCGAGCAGCGATGTCTAACGTAGCCCTCTAGGGACACTGTCCTGCAGGTTTTTGATGTTTCTTGCTGCAACTGATGTGTCAGCATGTTTGGGCAGAAATGGATAACAAGCATTAAAAAATAAACGGACTAACCTTAAAACCAGGTGAGCCGCAGGTTTCTGATGAGCCGAACAGAAGCTCAGTGGGAGGTTCCCATTGTCACCATCTTGGTACTGCCAAGAGTCTTGTGACTCCTGACTTCAAATGGCCGACCGCAGTTGTGCTGCTCTTGGCCTCGTTTTCTGGTGTGGCACCTGTCAATCAAAAGGACACGCCCCTAAAATTGAAGAATTTTAGGATTAAATAACATCTAAACGAATGAGTTAGAATGTTATATTTTGGCTAAAATGTGATATCTGTCTAACTTCCTGATGTTATGTGTATCAGAGCCTAAAATGTTATGAAGCCAACAGTATGAATCATGTTACTGTGTTGCTCATTTTGCTGCTTGCAGTAACTTCAGGGACTTCTTTCAGCAAACAGCACAGCAGAGGGAACAAAAAGAACCAGACCATCATCATCATCCTCAGCAGAGTTTTCCCCAGATTACAGCCAACAACAGTTTTTCTCCCAATATGACAAAAAATCAGGAAAATCTAATGTCTGACTTTTCTTTTATTTATTTGGAACTATTCTTTTTTCTCAGTGATAATCAATGAAATCTTGCTACTTTTATTATGGTCACTGGATGTTCTAACATTTAATCATGATTTTTTTCTTGTTTGTGTAACTTTAAAATCATTAAGATCAAGTAAAGAAAAAAGTTAATAATAAAAAGTTGTGTAACAAGAACTGAGTTTTTCTGTAAAAAAAGATTTTAAAATGGTTTTCAGTGAAATCCTAACACTATTTCTTGGTATTTTTTCAAATTAATCTCTGAAAAAAAACAGCAACACTTTATTTGAAGCCCACATTATAAAGCCTCAAAAATACAGTTATTAACAAACATAATGTTTTATGATGCACTATAGCAACAGTTATATAGTATCATGAGTATGAGTATGAATAATATAATATAACCATATGTGTTCATGGTTATCTAAGAGCAGCCATATAACTAGTCACTCTAAGTACTCAAGAGCATCCATAGAATGAACTATTACGATTAATTATAAGTTTCAAAATACTGTTATTTAACTGTTCCTATAATGCATCATAGAGCATTATGTTTATAATTGTATTTATTAGGCATTATAAATGCAGTCATAATGCATTATAATGTGGGCTTCAAGTAAAGAGTTAGCAAAAAAACTGCTATAAAGTCCTAATAGAAGCAGGATAAAGCAAAAACGTGTATGTATTCATTTCTAATCATAATGTAGCCTACTCTTCCTCACAGTTGTCATATTAACCACTTCATTGTCACATTTACCCCTGAAAATATTTATTTGTACACATCTGCATATACACACATATAGACAGTTTTAAATACACACACTTACATATACACATATACATATGTACACACATATACACTAAACTGTACACACTGTAACTGTATGTACACATATGTACTAAACTGGAACAAAAACTCGGAACCTTGCAGAAGCTGCTGCAACATGTTTAAGAAAGATCATTTTCATGATTTCATTTCAAGCTTTTAGAGTAAAATGACACAACCTGCTGCACTATTCTGTTCCTTCTGAGCAGCAAATGCTTTACAATAACACTTTATGTTCATTAAACCACCTTTAAAAGAGTTTTAAAACTTCTACTTGCCTCATCCTTCTTTTTCCTTTACAGTTAAAGTTTTATAAAATTCATAGTCTTCCAGTTTTATACACCAAAGGAGAGAAAATCCTTCAAATCAGCTTCATTTAGACCCAGAACTGCAGCAAATGCCACCTTCACATTATTTAACGGCAGTCAGAAAGACTCTGCTTCTCTGTGATGCTCTGAATGTTTCGTTAATAAAAAAGGAAATAGAAACGACACCACGGCGTCTCCTCTGTTATTCCTGCTGGACAGATGTCAGAAGTCGTGGTTAGAAACAAAGATGTCCGCAGTGTCCTCGCCCTTCCCGTTACCTGGACAACGAGGACCAGATAAATGATTCATGTTCTTTGCTCCGGTTTTTTAGCTTTTTTCCCAGTTTTTCCGTCATCATTTGAATGCAGCAGATGCAGGAGTTTAGTCGTTTGGCCTTTCTGGACTGTTTATGACGGCAGCTTCAGTTTCTGAGGCTTTTGGTTCGGTGATGATGCTCAGCATCTCATACGGCTCGTCCTCCTCCTGAACCATGGTCCACACCTGCATGTCCCAGATGTCTTTCTGTAGGGAAACATGAGGAGGGAAAGACATCTTCAGTGGCTGATTGAGACTCTTTGTTCATGTCAACAACCGGATTCTCGTCAGAATTAATGAAACATATGTTTAAAACATGTGTTTAAGCTTTTTAGATTTAACAAACAGAATCGATTATGTCTGAATAAACACATTCAATTTTTCTTCACACATGGTGTAGTGTCAAAATGAGAATGTAAGTTCTAAAGATGACCAGCAGAGGGTGCTACTGCTCCACTGACAATGCTTCTGCTAAAACAGGGACGTCCCACCAAACAGGGGGTCCAATCTCACCCACAGGAGGATTTTTTATTTTGTTTATAAAAATAAGTTTTTTATGTATAAATATGAATATAAAAAAGTTAAGATTAACACAATTGCATTTTTAGAGTAATTTGTAGATAATTTCTACATCTTGAACTGTTTCTCTAATCCTGATCAAATTTTAACAAAATTTAAAATTATATATTTAAATTAAAAGAATATGTAAATGATAAACTGAGGCATAAATTTTTTTAAACTGCATGTATTTATTTTTTTTAATCCAGTTTTTCAAAACTTTTTGTAAAAATATTAAATATTAGCATCTTTTTATATGTTTGCACTGAAACAAAAGGAAATATTTGGAATTTTTTGTTATTATGGGTTCATTTTTTTTGTTTTTACACATAATATCAAATTCTGCTCCTTGACTGAAGTGAGATGGACACCCCTGGTTATAAATCCTAAACTCTGACCAGTGACGGTGGAAGCTGCTCTTTATGGAAAAACGCTTTGCAGGCGTCCGGGCGACAGTGGACCAGGGACCAGAACAAAGCGAAGAGGAAACCCAGCATGACGATGGTGGTCAGGATCACTGTGGTCGGCGTCTTCCAAGCTGCAGCATGAGGACCTGCAGAGAAAAGTCAGACTAGTTCCTCTTTCTGGTACATCAGGTCACTGCAAGACTCAGAGCTGGAGATCCACCGGATTAATGAAAACATATATGATTACTTATTAGGCATTTATTAGGAACTCATTATTAGATTTTAAGTACAGATTAAATTCCCAAAATAGTCAGAAAAATAAAAATGTCCCTAAAACATAAATAAACTGAATAAGAAGCACATTAACAAAAATTTCATCTCAGTAGAACAATGAACATATTAAACGTAAAGAAGTGAGACATTTTATTATTTCAGGAATAGTTTGGTTTATTTAAAAAGTTAGAACAGAGCAACAAAAACTGCAGGAGCTGATCAGGTTATTGATCAGCCAGTCAGTAATGTGGTTGGGTATAAAAGGAACACCTGACAGAAACATATTGATTAAGGTTTGTTTTGATATTTTACTGGTTTAATTTAGATTATTGCACATTATGATTTAATTTATTTATCTTATTACTATTATGTATTTTATTTCCGATTTAAAAAGTCAAAAAATATGTTAATCTGTAGTTAAAATATTTTTTACGTTATCTAATTTTCCTATGGTGATCATTTATTTTCCTTTTAAAATGATTTTTTCCCCCAAATATTTATATTTTTGAGTTTTATTTATATTTCATATTACAACAAAGGCAGAAGTTATCCTTTTGGGGTAAAAAAAAAAGTTGTATTGGCTCCAATTGATGATGATGTTATGAATTGGTGCCATACAAATAAAGTTGAACTGAATTGAACTGAATTATTGGTATCGATATCGTATTCTAATAGTATCGTATCTGCAGGAAGAATTTAGGTATTGTCATCCCTACTGGAAGTCACATCATACCAGCGATGGTCACACAGTGGGGGTCGGTGCTGAGGCTCCGGGGCCCCGAATGCAGGACAATCTGAGCCCTGACGCAGTACACCTCTCCCTCCTGCAGGGCGGCGACATGCAGCACTTTCTGGTCTGCCGGCATCTCGTACGCCGTAACCTGAGAGAAGATGGAAAAGTCAGCCTGAAACGTCAAATTCTTGAAGCAACAGCAAAGGAAAAGCGGGATGAGAGGAGACCTGCAGCTCATCGTCCTGCTTCCACATCGTCACGCTGGCGCTGCCGCTCAGAGGAAACTCCCCGAGCGCCACCTGCAGGCCGTTGCCCGCCACCGTCACACGCATCTCCGGCGTCCTCAGGACCGCTGCAGGTTAAAGTCACACTTTCAGTTCTTTCCTTTCACACACACACACACACACACACAAACACACACACACACACACACACACAAACACACACACACACACACACCCTCAGTCAGACACAGGAGTCCTGAACTTTGGCGTCTCGGCTGTCTTACTGTCTCTCCTGTTGAACGGCCGGCTGAGTTTGGTCCAGGTGGAGAGCCGCGAGCCGCACCGGGATCGGACCTGCAGGTTGTAGTCGGAGTCGGAGCCGAGGTCAAAGGTCAGGTCGCAGTGAGTCAGAGGGGTGTCCTGGCACTCTGCAGCATCCATCCAGCTGCCGCCCCGATGCAGCAGCTCGAACTCTCTGAGACACACACAGGAGACGTCACACATCTGGAGGCAGAGCCTGACCTCTGACCTCTGACCCCATTAATTGCTGTGATGCTGGTGACAGGTTTATGACATGAAATGTCTGTTTGCTCAAAGAGAATCACTTAGTCCATCCATTTCACAACCTCCTGTTTGCCTACGTGTAAACTCTTGGATGAAAGCATCAATGCAAAGAGATCAGGATAAGATGACCTTTATTAACCCCGCTGCTCATGCACACCTGTGGCATTTTCCAACATGACAGATTAAAAATCTGAGTTTGCCTTTATCTCAGCAGAGAGGTACATTAATTCCAGGCATGCAGGGCCCTTCTCAATGAACCCGGCCCACTAAAAAAACACTTTATCCTCCTTGTTTGCTAAGATCCTGGTCGTTACGTGAGAAGATGGCCGCTGGATGACGAATCGGAAGTTTGTTGATCTGCCGCTGCGGTTCAGTCACCGTCTTTCATGTGGAGCATGACGTACTGAGGAATCTTTGTGATTAATTAAGTGTGGTGTTTAATGCGTGATTAAATGTGAAACTAAATAATTGTGACGTGTATGTGTGAGCTGCTGCCCTCTGATTGGCTGATTTGTGGCAACAAACAGGTGAACAGGTGAAGTGTATTTCAGAAGAACATGTGAAGTCAGTGCCGTAAATAAAGCGACACCTGCCATCGGACTGAATGGGTTTCATGTGTCACACAGTTAAAACAAGGTGATTTACAGCCTCATCCTGCAGGTAGAAGCAAACACATTCCTGCCAGCGACTCGGCCAGCTCCCTCCATCAGCGTCACACTACGAGGAAAAATGTCATGCCAACCTGTTAGGCTGCATTTTTCCACGTAGCGACACAAACAAACACACCCACAACACATACAATTCTGACAGCCCATAAAACACTTTGATGAGTGTCCCAGACTCATCATCCCCCCCCCCCCACAGATCATCTGGTTATCTGATTTTCAGTCCATTCAACACTCGGCCTATTATAAT
>JAVQJG010239311.1:0-22349 GCA_036024015.1 Craterocephalus amniculus | reverse complement strand
TTATCTACTGGTAACTGTCTGAACCTACTGGTTTATCTACTGGTAACGGTCTGAACCTACTGGTTTATCTACTGGTAACGGTCTGAACCTACTGGTTTATCTACTGGTAACGGTCTGATCCTACTGGTTTATCTACTGGTAATGGTCTGAACCTACTGGTTTATCTACTGGTAACGGTCTGAACCTACTGGTTTATCTACTGGTAACGGTCTGAACCTACTGGTTTATCTACTGGTAACTGTCTGAACCTACTGGTTTATCTACTGGTAACTGTCTGAACCTACTAGTTTATCTACTGGTAACTGTCTGAACCTACTGGTTTATCTACTGGTAACGGTCTGAACCTACTGGTTTATCTACTGGTAACGGTCTGAACCTACTGGTTTATCTACTGGTAACGGTCTGAACCTACTGGTTTCTCTGACTGAGGCTGAAAGCCCCGTTTTGTCTCTGATCTTGTGGATCAGGATGCCGTGTTGTTGCAGACGTTCATCCTGACTTTATGTCCGTGTTTTAAAGAAGCAGAATTTCGTGAATCTGCTGCTGTTTTTTCCGACACATCTGTTTTTCCTGAATGAGGCGGGCTCTGAGCCGTCATACTTGTGGCTCGTTTCAGAGTAAACATCCTCCTAAAATACCCCTGTAATGTTTTAAGTACAGTAGGAGGCGGGAAATGAGCCGTTGGTCTGGACCTCAGACCACACGGAAACGTCTCGGCTCCAAAAGAGAGGAAAAGTCCGACACTGATGCATTCAAGGCCTCGTGTTTTATGGATAAACAGTGACTCAGGCCAAACGCTGACGTCTCGTTGGTCATGTGGAGCGTAAACAGCTGACTCATGTTTGGACGAGCAGAAAGAAACAGAAGCTCAAACGTTCGGGGTTAACACTGGGAATAAATTCATGCTGCAGAAATGATTGGATGTCCTCTCGGGTTGGAGTCGGAGTTTACTTTATGAGCTCATGGGCCCTGATGTTCCTGGCATTTAAAGACATCTTGTTCTGAATAATCAGTGCTGTCATGTCCTCTACCTCCAGCGCCACTGGTGCTGACATTCCCATTAAATTCCTCTCCAAAACAACCACGAAGCCAGTCAGAGCTCGGTGAAAGTGTGAAAGTGATGTAGAAAACGTTGGTATTTTACATGGAAACGGATTCAGTAAGATCGCTTCAGTATTTAGCAGGGCAGGCAGTTAGCAGCACAGCTAATGGTAAGTATTGGGCAGTTGGCTGTGCGTCTCATTTTGTCCTAAAAACCTGCTTTTTTCCACAGTGAAGTGCTCTGATAGCCTCAACAAGTGACCGACATGTAGTAGAGAGGAGAAATGAACCAAAGTATTACCTGCCGATCGCGATGTTTGGTGTTGACGTGAGATATCGCGTAATCCCTCGAGATTGGGACACTGACACCAAAACATAACAAAACCTGCCGATCGGCAGCTAATACAGATCCTTTGGTTCATTTCTCCTCTCTAGTACATGTCGAACACTCGTTGAGACTATCAGAGCACTTCAGTAAGGGAAAAAGAGCAGGTTTTTTGGGCGAACTGAGATGCAGAGCCAACTGCCCAATACTTATCATTAGCAGGGCTGCTAGCTGCCCTAAATACTGGAGCGATCATGAACGCTCCTTTCCTCACTCACAACAGACCCCAGGTTAAAATAAAGTGAAGTTCCCCTTTAAAGGGACTATACCCGATTTCACGTCCGTCTAGCTTAGTTAGCGATAGCGGCTATTTTTTTTAGCTTTTGTGTGACGCTTTTTCTTGCTTAAGGGGTTTAACTTTCATAATTTGACTCCGGATCACTAGGGGAACGCTATTACTGGCTGATCGGAGTCTGGACGTTCCTAAAATTAACCAGGCAGAGAAAGCGCGTCACGCCAATGCTAAAAAAACTAGCCGCTTTTGTAAACTCGTACATGCGCAATCAATGAGTCATTAATTGTAATGAAATTACCCCTTTTACCACATACCATACCACGTAGAAAACCATTTTACTTAGAAAGATTAAAATAATATCAGGTATAGTTCCTTTAAGCTAGCTCATAGACATAAGCTTCTCATAAATTTTGTCACCATATTTGTTAGGTCAAAGGAAAAATAAAAAGAAAGAAAGTTTTTGACACATGAAGAGCAAAATTTTTGCCCCAAATATTTTGTTTTAAGGTTTTGCTTTTTGCATTAAACAATGTACAAAACACGAATGAAAAAAATCACATATGAGTTGCTATTTCTTCTCCAAAAAATTTAAAGAATATAAAGCAATCTCAATCTGGAAGAAAGCATAAACATTAATGAAAACTGATATTACGTTCTCTGAATCTGGAGTCAGCTGTACTCAAATTTGCCCTGGCATACAACGACGCAGGTCAATTGAACTTTTTCCATTGTTGGGTGTTAACTACTGTCACTGTCTCTTGAATCATTCAGTCTGCTTTAACAGTAACATGACCTCTCATGATCATGATGTGATGTTAGTGTTTGCACACAGCATGACAAGCAAATTAATGCTCGCAAATATGAAAATGGCTTAACAGCACTTCAAGACATACTGTAATAAGGTGGCACCAAAACACATGAACAATTTGTAAATAACACTACTTCGACCAAGGTCAGTGCTCAACCTGTTCTCGACCTTTAGATTGTAATAGTGCAGCACAGCAAAGAGCAGTTTCACATGTTTCAGCAACGTTCAAACAACCTCTGTTTTCTCAGCTGTTTCTCAGCATTTGCTATTTTTTCTACCTGTGTAGTCCAAACTGTAAACAAAATTATGCAAAATTGTCCTTGGGGCCAGCTCTGTTTCTGTTGGTGTTTCCTCTTTCTCAATGGCCCCAAAACATCTGCTGATAGATGAGCACTGATCCAGATTAGAAATTTCTGTCACAGCCGATGCTGACACTTAAAGGTTTCTGAAATCTTTCTTCTGCAGAGTTCCAGTGTTCGTTTTGGCCTGTTGTTCAGATGGTTTTCTGAAATGACGTTACCATGTTCAGCTAAGCATTGCCTTTGTTAAGTTTTTTCTTTACATTCAGGCAAAATATTACTTCTCATAGGCTGTCTATGAAGTCATACTGAAGAGATGTTGGCGCTTGAAGGAGGCAGTCCAAGCCCCCCGCGGGTTCGAATTGTGATCTGTGTGAGACTTCTCTTGGCTGGTGTGAGATGATTTGGATTGTGGCATTTCCACAGCCACTTCCGCAGCTCTGTCTGGACCTGCAGGCAAAATACAGCACTCAATTCCTAGAATCGTTCACAGCTGATTAGCTGTGATTGATTCCAGATGGCCTCAAAATTCATCAGTTGTGTTTTGTCCAGATGCTCTATTTTTGATTTGTGCATCAAAAATGGCTAGATGGAAACCGGAAAGAAAAAAAAGACCAACTGTCCTTGGAAGGGGTAAAGAAATTGCTAACTACTTTATCTATAAAAAGTATAAACAGTAAATGAGCAGTATACAGATGTACCTCTTTGTCAGGATCTTGGAATAACATTAAATATGAATAATATCACTAAAGTTATTATCATTATTTAATGATTTTAATAATCCATATGTGTTTTTTATTGTTATGTTAAAAAAAATACTGAATCAAAGAACATCTTTTTTTAAATGCAAGGAGTTCACTCAGTCAGCAGTCACAACTGAGGTTTAAGCTACAATCTTTCTTAAACCCCACAACCCCAGTTACATTTTTACGATTTCAGATCCATCAGGGGAGTTATAATTACTCACAAACCCAATGAAAAAATGTAGTTACTTAAC
The DNA here is from genome assembly GCA_036024015.1 of Craterocephalus amniculus. NCBI lineage: Eukaryota > Metazoa > Chordata > Actinopteri > Atheriniformes > Atherinidae > Craterocephalus > Craterocephalus amniculus. The sequence continues at coordinate 18,584 of JAVQJG010239311.1, read as the reverse complement.
TATTTTTATTTTGTCAAATAACCAAAGAGACTTGCCTAAGTTATAGGGATCAGCAGCGTATGTGCATTAAAAAAGTTGACTTAAAGTAAAGCAACTACATGAAATGCCCCTAAAAGAAAATGAATGAAAACTACTTTTCATCAACCACAAACAATAGTTATGCAATATGCAAAAAGAATAGATATTTTCAACTAAAAGCAAGCTTTCTATAAACAATATTCCATCATACTATATTGCATGGAACTCAATACATTGAAAAATCTTGATATACAAAATGAGCCGTAAGTTTTATACGTAGGAAAATATTTGATGTATATTTTTTATGTTTCAGATACCCTAAGAGCAACAAACTGAAATTATTCTGGTCCCTGGGACATTTTTTAAACACTTTATATAATTAGAAAACAGTAGTCGAGCATAAAAAGTTTATTTTTCCTTTTAACACAAAGTTATGACCCACCCTGTCATTGCCCAGAGTTAACTTCCTCCATTCCCAGCATTTCTATAGTTTTGCTTCCACTCTACAAATTGTTATCATAAAATTATTATTCATTTTGTGTCACCACACACCTCTCCATTCATGAAACAGTAAAGGAGTGCCACCACGAACCCCTGCAACACAACATCACAGTTACCATCAGCTATAAGATCAGATCAATAAAAATTTGTACATTTGTACATGCAACTTCATGATATATCACATGACACTACCTATTCAAAACAACACTTGCAAAATATTGTCTTAAAGTTCTAAATTTAAAACATTTTTCCGATGTTTATACTTGATTTGTACTGTTGGAAGGGGAACTTGCCTGGGCTGTAAAATGAGGTGAATTGACTCATAGCTCTCCCTCCTTATCATGTCAACATGTTTATCTGTCATGGCATTTAGCTGCTGAGTTTAAAGAATGTAAACAAATCATGTGATAGAATGAGTATATCTGAGCACACCTCATTTAATCTGTCAGCAAGATAACCTCAAAGAATCTTTCCAATCCAGTTTGCAAAATGGTCCCGCAAAATAGGCTGAGGGGTTAAGAGTTAAGTCAGGAGTCATAGTTTTTGCATAGCCTTAGAGAGCTTGTCTGACAGAAGAACATTTCTGTGCGACTCTTTTCCGTATTACAACGTAGCAGAACATTACCCCTTAAATAATCTTATTCATAGGTAATACTAGGTTGCAATATACTTGAATTATCCTTTCCCATGCAGACCATTAATATGGCTCAGTTTTTCTGCATTGTATGGCTTTAGAAATCAAAGCACCTTTAAGATGCCTATTTGGAAAGGCCGAATGAGTCACTGATTTGTCCAATTTAACAAAGCAAGCAAGAGAACCAGTAAAAATCTGGATCCGCTCTACTGTAACTTAATCAGAGCGGATTTGCAGAGGGACTCAGTGGCTGAATGCACAGGCTGCACTTTGAATATGGATGTCCCCTGGGTGACTGCATACTCAGCTAGTGTGGTCCCACCAGTGAAAAACAGCATGTGTCAGAGTAGTGGGTTGGTTATTGCACTGCTATTATTAGCCATTTGTCTGCATATGGCTATTGGTAATTCTGTGACTATAAATAAAACATTCATTTATCCTGCTAAAAGTATGAAACCACATTAAACTTTCAGCTGAAAATTAAGAGATCTAGAGTTAGAAAAGCACATGTGTTAGAGCTATTGTTAACATACAGTAGTTATATACCTGAAAAGATCCCAAGCCCAGCTCGATGTACAATCTGGCTGCGACTCCAGTGTTTTCAGGCAGGAAAGCAAATACAGTGTAATGCATCCCAAACAGAGGGATAAGGAACAGAGTGGATTTAGCCAGCCTCCTGAGGCAAAAACAAAATAATGAGAGTAGGAAAAAGAAGTAGATGTAAGTCCAAGTGATGATGTAACAGCTGTTTAAACACTGAAATATTACAGTCCATCGAAGGCAGTAAGTTTCAGTCTCGTTCAAGTTACATATACTTTTATAATTGTAAAACAATAAAAAATAAAAATAAAAAACGGTCAAGACTCACAGATGCTAAACTGATGGCATCAAATCCTCATTAGCCTAACCTTTACAGCAGCTCTGTCATCAGGCCAATCAGTGGGAAAAATGAAAATGCCAAAGTACAAAACCCAAATGCATTGTTCTCAAAGCCCAGTTCGAGTCAGATCATTGATATATGAATATGTAAATGTTGCCATTTAATGTTTTTGACATTTTGATGTTTTCAACAACTTCCTGCGAGCCATGTGGCCTGGAAAGAGCAATTCTGTTTTTCTTTTCTCAGAAACAGATAAGTATCCTTATTCATTGTTTTTAATCTTCCTTTTGTTTTTATTCTACATCACAAAGATGAGAACAAATCTATCTGCACAGTCTGTCAAACATCAATAAGCAGCGGTTAATCTAAGCACCACCAGAGATGTCGACATGGGGTTTTTGTTCTGTAATGATTGGGTCAGAGAGCTTGTAAGTCTCCTGCTACGTCATAACAATTCAGCTTCGGTCATCTCGGAGCTCCAACTACCCAAATGTCTGATCAAAAAATAACATCACAGCCTTCACTGATTTGGATTTAAAGATGAAAAGCCCATCATGGTATTTCATGCCTATCATAGGATTGTGGTTTTCTTTTGTCACACCTGGGATTTGTGCTTTTGTGTGAATGTCTGCTTCCATCAGAATTGAGTCTGTAAGGCAGAAATGGGGCTTTTGAACATGTGAAACATTAACTGAATTGGTACAACGGTGGAGGAGATATCTAATTCTGGTACCAGGTGCTATTTATATTCATTTTAAATTAATTCAACTCAGCACAAATCTGCACAGAACTCAGGGTTCCAGCAGTACATCCGCCCAAGACATTGTGGGTAAAAGAAATTCCTACGTGCAACTTTTAAAGGAAGGCTTTTATATTAAAGAGTTGGGTTTAGGTCTGTTTTATTTTTGAATATTACTGTAAGTGAGTGCAGGTCTCACATGCAGCCAAGTTATTTGTACTTTAAGCAGGGTAGTCATAACAGCCATGCTAGCAGATTTTCGAAACATAAATGACACCAGCACAGCTCTTGTTTTTGTCTTTGTTTATGTTTTTTGAGATATGTTTTTTTTCACCCATATTTTCAGATGGAAAACAATGGATGATTAAATGATTGAAAGCTCCTTTGAGTGAATAAAAACTGAATGATTTCCTTTGGAATTTGGCATCTACCACATATAACTGCAATAAACTGTCCTAACCCATATTTTAAGGAAACATTAGTTTGGGGGATACTTGAGGTTTTTGTTTGTGTTCAAAAATCTCATTGTAGAAAAAGACTGCAAGACTACAAAGAGTGTGTGTGCAATTGAGGCTGGACCTCACTCACACAAACTGTACTGATGGATTGTGAGTCATGTCACTAACAATAGTTTGTTTTCTCTAGATGTGTTGGATTTACTGTTACACACTGGGATGAAGCTATAGCTGGTCATCCATTTACATAGTCAGGAGCTGTTTTAGACTAAACTTATGATGAACTGAAAATAACATACATATTTACTGAGTCACAGATATTGGTGATCAAAGAATTTGAATGTATGATGTGCATCTCCTAACTGAGCTATATAAGTCAACATTTATTAATTAGCATTAAACAAAAATTACAGCAGAGGTTGGCAACAAAGTAGCACAAAGTCCCACTTTCATACTTTTAGGTTGATGTAATCATCTGTTTGTGTGAGCTGTCTCTAACTGGTTTTCCTGCTATTTTCATTATCCCAGTTGGATTTATTATGTTCCAGGAGTTTCAGATCAGGATTGTTTCTATGCTTTCTTGCTAGCTTAGTTTTCCTCACTGACTAACTACTAGTGTTTGACCCGAGCCTTGTGAAGTAGACCTACAGTCTGATTATAAAAGCATCACTTTCTGATGTTTTAAATCTGTTTTATGTTTGAGTTTTGTATGTTAAAGAAATGTTTAATTCCATAAAACTGAACACGAACAAAGCTGAGCATCACATAGACATATGACCTTTTTGTGAGTTTGAGTTTAGCACTTAAATTCTGGTTTAGCAGAAAGGTGTCAGCTAAATAACCGAACAGTTACCCACAGAGCCTTATGACCCAGATATTCCTGTTACACACTTTTTTTAAGTTATATTTTAAGGCAAGTTGTTGCATCTTTAAGTTCTGACTCACATGAAATGTCCAGTGTCACTGTTTCCAACCATGGCTGAAGATTTAAGCTTTTGAACCAGAATCCGGATGACGTTTATGAAGATGACAATGTTGATCTGGGGAGAGATGGAGAACATGTGCCAAATGTGAGGGACATAATCTCATACACTCATCATCTCATCACTGATTAAATAAAACATAGAATGCTGATTAATGTAAAATCCATTTAAATCACTCTTTAAAGTTTATTTAATAAACCACATTGAAATATAGCTGTTTCATTAAAAGGTGAAAAACAATCGAAAACACAAAAGTCCCACCCCCTAAAAAAATTCCTAAAAGCAAACTACTCCATCTTTGCATTTCCTCAGATGTACAATGTTATGCAAAGATATGTGTCATCAGATAGAGTTTTAGCAGGCTTCCTTTGCATGACATTGGGACTTGCTTCACAACTGATGCTAAATACGACACAGTATGAAAATTTTCAGCTAAAAAAAAGGACAAAAGGTCAGTTAATTAGGTCATGACAGACTCATAGCTCTTCACTCACCAGCAGCGAGGCTGTTATTGGTCCTTTAATTATCCACCAAATACCAACGTTGTCTGTGTCATCCCAGCAGCTGAAATGAAATACAAGTTAAATCTATCTACGTTAGGCACAGGCTGCTCTGCCACATGTGAAGTGCAATAATATAGTAAAACATTTCATACCCTCTGTCATCATAGAAAAATCTGGTTAGAACCCAGAGAATGAGAACCGTTGATGGCAGTCCTATAATGAAAAAGACCAAAAAGATTAAGCATGCTTAGCAAAGCTGTTAAGCAAAATTAAAATGAACAATATGGACCCCACTCATGTGTCTGCTGCATGTTTTAATGGTAATGTTAGTAGGTGTATAGTACTATACTGTGTTTAATCTCTGTACCAGACTGATCTGTATGAGGGACGAAAAATGACAAAACAAGAAATAAATATGGAAATAAATATATATGCACATAAATAAATAAATGCACTTATAAATAGATAAATGCATAAATAAATAAATAAAAAAATAAATAAATACACATATAAATAAATAAATGCAGACAAATATTAGAACCACCCAATTCATTAACATACGGACACAGAAATGAATAAATAAATAAATGTAGAAATGCAGAAATACAGAAATAAATGTACCAATAAATAAATAAAAGTAGAAATAAATGAATATAGAAATAAATTAATGTAGAAATAAATAAATGTAGAAATAAATAAATGTATAAATACATTTATATATGTATTTATTTTTATATTTATTTGTGCATTTAGTTATTTATATGTGTATTTATTTTTATTTATGCATTTATACATTTGTGCATTTATTTATTTTTATATGTATTTATTTATGCATTTATCTATTCATACGTGCATTTATTTATTTATGTGCATATACATTTATTTTCATATTTATTTTTTGTTTTGTCATTTTTCGTCCCTCATAGCTACCAGATGTTTAATATCACTGACATAACAAGGCATGTGGCATACCAAGTTATTGTATAATATACATGATTTTTGGAAGGTAGGGATTCTTTGTTATTGTAACACTCTTCAATCAAAATCTAAGCAGTCAAATATCTTAAACTCAAAAATCTGTAAAATTCTTTCCCAAATAATAATTAATGCTCCCAGTTGGTTATACAGTTAGCCTTATTTTTAAAACACCTGTGATACAAGATGTTTACATGTTTGAGATGTATCTATGTCTTTCTAAAACTTTGTCTCTGAGTGGATGTTTCACCATAGCTTGTAAGTAAGATAATAAAGAATTGGCCATGACAAACTCTTACACAATACATCGACCGGTAACAAAAGGTTTCAACACCCTTAAAATGAAATTTGTTTTTCCTTTGATGGGACCATACCTCAAATGGGGGCAGCTGAAGTTCAGTGTATAAAGTAGCAAGTTCCTTGGTGCAAGACTCTATGGCTTTCAATAATCGATTCTTTAGTTGCTCTTCTTCTGCAATCATTAGGTCCAGCAAACCCTTCAGGGAATGAGAGCAAAACAAAAAGGCATGAGGTCATCTCTGTTTGGTCAAAAAACCAACATTAACTTTGTCAAAAAGAAATGTTGCACTCACTTTAATATGCTTGTGAACATCATTGGTTCTCAGTACACGCTGTTCCTCAGGAATCCCTATTTCTTCCCAAATATCCTGCAGCCTGACCAGCGCCCTGTTCAGATAGGCAACAGACTCTGCTGCGTGGACTTCACTGAAGAAGGAGCAAACAATTCAACTTGGCTTAGGTTTATGTGTTTAACTCCGATTAAATAAATACAAATAATGAAAACAGTAAAAAATGGCAAACAATTCGTAGGGAAGCAATAACGTCAAACGTCACGTAGCTTTAATCGGCTAAGGAGGGTAACATTAGCTAGTTGCCGAGAGTAAACTCTGAAGTTCTGCGTGACATAGAACAAGTTTATTTGTAAACAATAAGATTTACTCAATGCTAAACCAACATTTGGATAATCTGTCCAAAAGAAAGATGCGGGGTACAGCCTGCCAGAGAAAAGCTAGCAGTAAAATCGATCTATAAATCAACAAAACACACCAGTTATACACATTGATGAAAGTACTAACCTCACTCTCATGTCGCCACCGCAGACAGCTGAAACTAATTAAAACGATCCTCCTGTAAAGCGTAATTGGTCTTTGGTCCTAAAAAACGTAATTTTGCTAACACCTGTGCGGTTGTAGCTGTCTGACTTGACTACCCGTTGGTTTGTCGACAGTATTTGAAATTTGCACCGAAACAACATCTGTGCGATGATTGGTCGATTTTGATTACGTCAACGGAAGTTCCCTTTTCTTATTGTCTTATTATTGTACTGAGCTCACTACCGCCGTCAACTGGTTTGGAGCCTGATGCGGGATATAAGCCGCAGTAGCTAAGTATGTTTCTTTTAGAAAGTTGATAAATGAAGAAAATATCATATGATACTTGATAAATAGAAAACGAAACTGTTCAGCCCATAGATTGCATGTCTTTAAGTTCAGTCCATGGCCATAGATATACATTCCTTATGTGATTGACCAGCGTTTCCATTTCCCTGTAGATTGCCTCAGTGTCTGTCTGTTTTCCCCTGTGTTGTCCAATACCAGTTACTGTCATATCGTACTGGTGGCTTATTAAAGTTAGCCTGAACTTTTCTTGGATTTGTTTTTTCTGTCAGATTATTCAGCAGAGTACAGAGATCAAATGCTTTTCCGTCAGTTTCTTTCATATTGTAATAGTTCTGGTGTTCTGGGAGTTCTGGTATAGGTTGGCTGTGCTGTGGGGCTGGGACGCAAGGGGGTGCAGTCTGTTAGGTGGAGGGGTTACACAGAGACGGACAAGAAGAAGAAGGGTTGTTGTGTGTTTTGGCGAGAGCTGTGAGGAAGCAGTGAATGTTGGAGGGAGTTCTAATAATAAAGATCACTAAAGCGAGAGTCGGCGTCCTGTGTCATTACTGCTGCCGGGGCATACAATATATTTATGTTGATTGGATTCTCACATAGTTTTAGTGGATAGATTAGATAGATAGATATACAAATTATTTATCTGTATTTATCTTTTCTGTCTGTGAAAGGTGTGGTTATTGTGCTCTTTCTTTTCAGGCCCAGCAGATCTGAGAACAAATCACCGACATGTTCTATGACCTTGCAGGTTCACTCCTTGCATCTGTAAAGTCTGCTTGCAGGTACAGTTAGACATCATCTTTTTACTTGTTCTTGTTTTTTTTTACAAAGTGTTTATTTGTTTATTTGTATCAAGGATTCCCATTAGCTGATCTTGCTGGGGTCCTCATTTAAAGCAACACAAGAAATTACATTCAAACCATTACTTTACACCTAAAAGATGAAAATAAAATACAGTAAAAAAAAAAAGAAATCATCCACACCTAAATACAAAATGAAGCATTATAAACAAGGGACCAAATAAATTGTTTTGTCCAAACTAATCTTTACATCCATTTACAGAAGCAATCACACAAAAAAGTCACTCAAAATCAGCACATTTCATGTCCCCTTGGAATCAGATTTTTAATGAACACAACAGAAAAAAACTAAAATTCTCAAAATTGAAATAAGTTAAACGTCTCTAAAGGTTTTTTTTTAAAAATAAAACTAATTTTACTGGTTATTTTTTTCAGGAAGTATGACTAACTATACCACAAAAAGGTGGTTCCATATTAAACTGCCATCTTCATAGAAATTGATGTCAGCATTTGAACAGCAGAGATCATTGACCGAGCCTATAGTCGTTCTTGTGATGTGACTGTGTCTGATATTGACAAAGGAAATCTATAGATATCAACTATGAGGCAATACAGTTTCATTTTCTACTTCACTGACGCAGTACTTTATCCATCAGTAATTACTTCAACTGTCCACCGGCTGCTTTAATCTGCAGCCTGAGGTAGGCAGCATGTGTTACATAATTCCATTTAAAATGTCTCATGCTATGCTTTTCTCATAAACCTGTTTGCATGACTTAAAGCAATGCAGTATTATTTTGCAGCATTATTGCCTACTTCTGCCTCTTAGAACTGGGCACATACACCATTCACAAAAAGTTAGAGATGCTTATCTTATGGTGTGATATCAGAATGAACCTAAAGTACACTTTAACCTTTTTTTATTGAAATGCAATGTTCAACGCAATACTCGAAAAAGGCACCCACCCCTCCACCCCCATGCCCCCTCAAAAAAAAGTGTCTGAACTATGAATCACCAACTTGATGTTGTGGTTCAATGACAGCTTGTTTTTAAACACACCAAGATGACACCTACTATAACACATGACAAGTTATTGAAACATCAGCATTTTACCGTATATTTACCAGCATATTCACTGCACTTTGCTCTTGTTTCAATAACTTGTCAGATATTAAGAAATTACCCTCGATTGATTCTTCCTATATGTCTTACATTCATGATGTAATATCAATATAATCAATGGAAACACACTAACGATTGTGTTGAGATGCAAAATTAAGTAGCTTAAATGAAATTTAATAAATGCCACGGATGCACAAAAAGTGGTATCAAAAATAAATAAATCAGGAAATTTTTAATCAAAATGAAGTAAAATTGTAAATCTACATGCAAAATGCAATCAGGACAGGTTTAGTGATCTCTGCATAATTAGAAAAAAAGCCTTTGTTGCCTCATCAGTGGTGATATGAACGTAAACAGAGGTTCCTGAGAACTTCCTCGCTGAACTGGTAAGTGAGCTTCTTTTTTACTTTTTTAATCTCTCCTGTTTTACCATAGTTCCTCAGAGCCCGGGCCATTTTTTGGTAGGTCATTCTTTTGCGGTTTCCTTTCTGAACACCCCAGTGGGTTGCCAGGGCTTCTTTGTGTTTTGTGGAGAACTGGAAGATGCCCTTGTCCTGGTCCACCCACCAGATACTGTCACTCATGTCGCCGTTTCTAAGCAGGTCCAGGAGGAACTGATACAGGCGGATCTTCTTCTTGTTGCCTGAAAAGACAAAAAATAGAGTATTTCTCAGATGCTTTCAGCAGCTTTTTGCAGGCTTCAGTTCAAATGTTAGACCATTAAGATTTGGTCTTTACAAATCTTGCATTGCTTACTAGTATCTCTTCTGTAGGAAGAGTGGTTGTGGTCATCAAATTCATCCTCTCCCTCGGATACCTCCAGCGGGGGACTCAGGGCTCTCTGGTCCTCCTCTGAGTAGTAATGTCCAGGTGAGGCTGAGGGCGGGTACTGGTAGCACAGGGATGGAGTGTAATGTGGGATCTTCAGGGGAAATTTAAAGCATGACATCATTTTTTGGTGTCTTTGTTTTGTTCTGTTATTGCTGTGTGTTGTTTTTGTTTAAATATGATCATTGTATGAAAAGAGGAAGTTGCTCTGCTAAAATAAACCTTACTGTAGTCCTCAGTAACACCATGTGCTGCTTATGACTTGTCAGTGAAATTGAACCAGGGTGTCCACATTTTGCAACTTTTGTAGAGCAAAAACTCTACATCCTTTAGGTTATTTGTATCAGATTCATTTAGGTAACAACAAAAATAAACACTCAATTATTCTAGGGCCCAAACATTTAGATCAGGTGTTATTTCATGAAAAGTATTTTCAGTTTTTCTCTATCTCATATGATGCTTCTTAGGAAAATCTTTGAACTTCAGTTGGTGCCAAGACTTTTGTTTCACTAGCCTTTTGATGGTTTAGATCCCCAGACTGAAACCATTTCAGCGCAGTGATTACAAGTATTCTCTTTCAATGAGAAATTACAAAATGTAATAGATCACCGATTTGACATCGCTGCAAAATGTCACTTCTGTACGCTAACAATAGATCACAGTGAGGGCGAACACTGAGGGAGAGTTAATCAGAGGATCATTTTCCTTATTTAAGGTAGTGGTTTTAGGTGTGTGTATCATGGGGAAGGTATAATCATATCAGCCATTTACATATTGGGACAAATCCATGTCAGTATTTCCATTCTCAAATGAAGTGGCTGTTTTTTTGATTGAACAACAGTGGATTTCCACACATGGACTTACTTGTGAAGAGAGGGAGAGAGGAGCGATCGGAGGGTCCAGGTGAAGGTGCAGAGGATCGCTGCTGTAGCGAAAGGGTTGAATCAGTTGTTGCGATGTCACCGCCTGTAGCTCTGTCAAGTGATTCACAGGGGAATTCTCAAAGTCTGATGGCTGGACCCGATCAGAGTGAATGGCCCATCTGTGTTCTAAAAAGCAGCACGTTTAAGCCATGTATTGATCAGTGATCTGTCCTAAGAGGTAAACACAATCTTCTCACCTTCATAAATCTCCCCCACACTGCTCAGGTAATTGTACAGGTCCACAGGTGGTCGATAATTCCCAGGCTCAGTTGGAATAATATCCTCCGATACCTTAGGGGAAGAAAAATGAGATATTTCCTCTGGGAAAGTATATATTTTTTAGCTTTTTGAATATCTTCCTCCTCTGTTTACTATGTACAATGGGCTAAATGATCTGTCAGCAAGAGTTTGTTGTATATTAATGATTAATTAAATAGATTTTCTCCTAATAAAAACAATTTAGGCTCTTCTACTTAGACATTCTAACCATTTATCTCCTAATGTCTCAAAATTGAAATAAACTCCCAAACAAATAGAGAAATTTGAAAGTTTGGTCTCCTACACTATAAGCTAAAGCTGTAAACAACGAAAACAGAGGCACTTACAGGCGTTATGACAAAACCCTCCATCATATAAACAAGGCAGCATGAGAGTTTGGACTCTTGAGGCTTCTGATAAAAGTCAGCTCTTTCCTATTGCTCCACCGAAAAACACGCAATGTCGACTTCAGCCGACAAATGGGAACTGAAAGTGAGAAATAAGCTAAGCTGGCCCTTGTGCAGTCTGCATTCATTTCATCCAATGGTGAAGTTCATATGATTGGCTAGTTCCTGATGGCCAGCATTCACATATATATGCATTTCCTGTATTTAAAGAGATCTGACAGAAATCTTTTTTGTGTTTTGGTTGCGTAAAAATGTTTAAAGTGAAAGACAAAAAAATAGAAAGTTATCACACATCAAATAGCTCAACCTTGGATGCCTTAAGTCTTCCTTTTGTCAACTTAAGTTGTATTGTATCATGTTCAATGTCAGTATAGGTATGTCTGCCGCTGAGGGTCTAAATATATGATTGTTTTCGTTCTGAAAAATTGTATCTGAGCAGCAAAGCAAATTTCCTGAAAGCTGCTGTATTTAGCAAAGTACGACAGACTTTTCATCAAGTTACACAGTTTCAAGCACAAGTCCCCTGTATGATGAATTTATAGGAATTATTTTTTAGTTGGTGCACACAGGGGTTGAAACCAAAAATGAAGTTGGGAATCAGGGTTGTTCCTCTTTTAGTCTGGCATTCAGGCTCAAATGAGGAAGTGCTAGCCATGAGAATGAAACCAGTGAAAATATGACTGAAATGGCCACAGCCTCTGTTCTTTGTGAGTTTGTGGAAAAAAATAGACAAATGTGCTACATTATAAAATGTAAAAGAAGACTGGGGCAGTGATTCACAAATCATTATTCGACTGATAAATGAGCAGAGACATGTTGATTTTAGCGTTGTTTGTTATGTATTTGAATGTTTTTGTGTGGGGTGATTCAAAATTCAGAAAAGCAGATGGTGAAAAAGGCAATACAAAAAGAAAAAAAACTTATCAAATATCTACCAATTGGTTAATTGGAATTAGATCAGTGGCATGACTAAAGCATCCCACAGAATTGGCTTTTGACTTTTTAAAAAGTATAACATTTCTAGATTTAAAATTGCGAAGAAATGCAGAAATTAATCCTTTACGGTAAATAACTAGTATAAGATATTCAGAAAATGTAAGTGAATATCTCTGTAGGCATAGTATGGGGTTATGTTGAACAGCCACCCATCTAAACTGCAATGATCTATTTTAACCTCCTTTGTACAAAGGTCAAGAATACAAAACAAGATTCAGAAATACTGCAACCTTCTCTGTGTTAACATAAAAGGCCTGAGGTTAAGTGGGAAACTGTCCCATGCTATGATGAATCAACATTTCAAATGCTTTTTGGAAATAATAGACACAGAGATTTCCTGGTCAAAGAGCTGAGAGATCACCATCCTTGTTTTAACTTGCAGATAATGGGCGGCCCTTTCTACTGTTGCAGCTTACGTTTTATATGGAGCAAGAATGGGAAAACATGAAGCTTTCAAAACTACATCAGTTGGTCTTCTGTGTAGCGTTGTGAAAAAAAGGGAAGTAATGCAAGACAGTGGTAAACAAGACCCCGTCCACATATTTCTTGAAATATTTAGATTAAATTATAAATCAGCATGAATTTGACATCATTTTGTATGTTTTGGTGTAAAAATGAAAATGACTAGCCATTACATTTTGCTTTTCTTTACAATTATCATACTGCCCAGGACTCTTGCAAAACAAATATTTGGTCTCAACTTAAAAGAAATGGTTTCAACTTCTTATTGTCATGTTTTCAAACGCAGATATTTTCTCATTTTACATCACATACAGTGAGCCCAATTTATTTATTTCTCCATGGTTCCACAGGAATGGAAATTTACTCGCGGTAATCTGTTGGATGTGATGAAACACCCCGTCGCACGAAGAAAAACCCTTTGTTGGGTTAAATATGGTCCGTCTATTGCTGTGCTACAACTGAACACGAGACAGCTGCAACTGTTATGATTCCATTAAAAGATGGAGGGAGGATACTTCCTCTTGCATGACTTATACAAACTCTGGCAGTCGCTTCCTACACGATGATCTGCGGTGCAGTAGCCTAAGTGCAGCTCTGGGGCTTCTGCTTTCCAACACCCTGAAACGCTCTGTCTCCATCTACTGGAAAGAAATGTTGGGCTGAACAGTATCTAGGCTAGACTGAGTTCACAGGCAAAAAGGAGACAACCAAAATAGCTCGTCGAGGCCCAAATTTAATTATCCTGCGCCCCAGAATTCGGCTCTTTTTTGGGGGATGGCAGATAAATCAGAAAAACGGGGGCTTTGGTGATGCATCTGCTATCTAGATTTCCGCGTTTTGTTGAATTTGCTCCGCACCGCAGACACTGACAGCAGCAGCCAGCAGCGGAGTCCTGCTGTCCCGTGGAATTATCACGGCACCGAGGCGAGACACGTATGGAACATGGCTGCTATGAGGACTTTAACCGTGGCAGGTCTGTTTTTGGCATTTTGCGCTTTGGGACTGATCGCCGTGGCAATCAGCACAGACAACTGGTACGAGACTGACGCGAGGCGGCACCGGGAGCGCTGCAAGAATTACTCAAACAAAAGAAACGACCCCGGCTACATTTACATCTCCAGCAACAACCTTCCTCTTCGCATGCTGCCCAAAGAGAAAAACGTAGAGAGGAAGGGCTCCAGTGTCAGCGGCCAAATGCTGCTGCGGACTAAGCGGCACTTCTTGCCTCCTGCCCCGGCCATGGAGTCCCTCTGCAGTCGGCATTTCAACTCCACCATCACCGGACTGTGGAGAAAGTGCCACCGAGAGGGATTTGACCTGGAGACGGAGGATTTGATCTTCAAAGGTTTGCTTCTTGGGTGTCGTATTTTATGTGCGAATGTGTTTGCTTCTTACGTTTTGTGTTGTGAGCTAGGCGCCTTTTGGGGAATACTTTTGTGTACAAATGCGCTATCCAAGGTGCTGATTCTGCGCACCGACCCTCAAGGCCTACGCAGTACAGCACGGAGTACAGTTACATCGCGATCGAACTGCTTTTCTCTTTTTTTCTCTCCCCCACTGCAACGCATTTTTTCATTTTCCAGCACTAAACGGGGAGGTGTAGTAACAGAAACCTGGAGATGCGTACGATAAGCTACTCTACAATAGTGTGGGTGTACGGGTGGGTGGTGGTGGAGGGGGGTTGGGTGCTTTATTTTCGAGGGGGTGGCAGAAAGAGCCCTGTGATATCCTCCTCATCTCAGCTCGGTGCTAATGCGAGACATCCTCTTTTGTGTTGTTTACATCCTCAGGATTGGTTCCGCGCTGCACACCAATAAAATACTACTACTCGTCGTCAGTGCTCCCCAGAAATCTGCCAATCAACCTGACAAAGACTATCAGGCAGGATGAGTGGCACGCACTCCGTGAGTTTATTTATTTATTTATTTTCCCCCTTAATCTGCTGATTTAGTGTAGAGAAACGTTTCAACGTCACGCACGCTGTGTTTTGTGCACTTTGCAGACCTCCAGAGGATGACTGCCAGCTTCATAGGCATGGCCATTTCCATCATCCTGTTCGGCTGGATCATAGGCGTGCTGGGCTGCTGTCAGGAGCATGATCTGATGCAGTATGTGGCTGGACTCCTCTTCCTCATGGGAGGTAAGATATATTTTATGTAAAGAGCATTACCCCGTCTCACCACAGAGGGGCAATGTGGTCTTTGTTAACCAGAGTGGGTTAATGATGCATCATTGAAATTATTGATGAAATTATTCTGCTAACATGTCTGACTCGTGTTGTGCTTGCTTTCCATCAGGGACCTGCTGCATCATCTCCCTCTGCACATGCGTGGCCGGGATCAACTTTGAACTGTCCCGATACCCTCGCTACATGTTTGGAATACCAGAGGACATCAGTCATGGGTATGGCTGGTCCATGTTTTGTGCGTGGGGTGGACTGGGCCTTACGTTGCTGGCTGGCTTCCTGTGCACGCTCGCTCCTTCCCTCTACCCTCCACACACCCCTGTGGTGCACAAGCCAAGACAGGAAAACGGCTGTGTGTGACAGAGCCCTGTCTCATCCCGAAAACAGTGACAAGCCCTGTATCGGAGACAGTTTCATCCGGGGGGAACTCTAAAGCAGAGAGCGCCTTCTCATTGCCTGACACAGAGAAACACAGGACACTGGCCACCACTCACACCAAAATAACGAACAGGTGGCTTTTGACTGGATTTCAGTTCCTCTGGTGCTTCTTCTCTGTCCCTCTTTATGAATGAACTGTTCTGTGTCATTGCTTGATCTCCAAAGGGGAACCGGATAATTTGTTCATGTAAAATCTGATAGTTTAAGAAGAGAAAAAAAAGAGAAAAACAAACAATGGCAGAAGATTAATAGCACAACTTTGAAATAAAACTGTATTGAAGATAAAACTATGGATATGTATCATCACATTTCAAAGGGCAACTGTGTATCATTATGTATCCATTCTAAACAAAATATGTACATGTACTTTTTGAATTGTATATATGCAGATGCGTTTGTGTTTATTCAACAAAAAAAATAATATGAGCATTAAGACCAAACTGTGTTTGAGGGAAATCTTTGTTGTTCTTGAGGTCTGACCCCCCCTTCCCATCAAGATATTTTTGAAAAATAAAACAGCCATGCAGATATAATGTTTTTTTCTTGGAGAAACCTTAAACAGACATGATATCAATGTTTTTGTGGGCGTTGCGCACAGTGACACAAGTTCAGTGGTGCGTGAGCAAGCAGAAAGGCTGCCAACAGACTGAAGACTTTTACAACGTTATAAAACTGCGGCTGAAAATGTCTCTGTTAGTGTTACGAGGAAGTGTTGGAAAACCACCTCTGAGCACTTACATGTGCAAATGTTAGCGGCAAAAATATGAGTCAGTGACCAAAAATCACTGACAAAACTGACCAAAATAGTTCAGCACAAATTAAACAGTGAAGCAAGCTTCTACTGTGAATTATAATGAAACAAAACCTCGTTTTATACAAATCAGTGACAATAAAACATGACATCCAGACTGCCAACAAAACTCTCTGATCCTTCTTGCACGCGCTACAGAACAAGTTCTTCATTCATTGAGTCATAGCAACCAGATATAGAGTTGTAATTACTTCCTACAGGTTTGGGAAAATTCAAATTCTGGTTTTCTCTATATAGTTGAGATATTGTTGTTTTACAGAACTATACGAAGGCAACTGAAGTGCTTAAAAAAACCTGTTTTGTTGGGTAAACATCGTACATCGTGTTTGCACAAGATGAAATGAGATCATGACATATATCCACTACATATCAAAAATATTTTTTCTGACAAGCTGGAAAATCTAAATGTAGTTTTACAATCTTAGTTCAGTGCAAAATTGATTCAGGATCACAAGTTATCCAAATGTTTTATCATTCAGAATTCAATTATTTCCACATGCAAATAAGTTAAATAGTGCCCTTAAATGAATTTATTTATGAAATCTCATTGTGAAAAATGGCTTCTTTCGAAGTATATCACGATTCGGTACAATGATACTGAGCACTGTGTTTAACAGGAGGAAATCTTGCAAATCCAACGGTGTGCATGTCCACATCATGTAACATTGTAGGTGATGCTCCTGGCTACTTTGTGGCTTAAAGTGCATCAAATATCATGACCTCAAAGTACGTTTTGCATATGAAACAGAAACTCTGCAAAGTGAACAGTACTGCATTCATGAAAGCCTGTAAGCATTTTAATTAAGACCTGATGCAACATACAAGTATCCCTGTGTCCACATCTAGAGGGTGCTTCAAATCTTTGTGGGTTGGGTGCAAAACATATTTAATAGTGGGTTAAAATCAACAACAAAATGGTTTAATTGCTGTT
The DNA here is from genome assembly GCA_036024015.1 of Craterocephalus amniculus. NCBI lineage: Eukaryota > Metazoa > Chordata > Actinopteri > Atheriniformes > Atherinidae > Craterocephalus > Craterocephalus amniculus. The sequence continues at coordinate 1,319 of JAVQJG010239311.1, read as the reverse complement.
TAAAGAATCAACCTGTATTGTTTAATGTTTGTTTTGTTGTGGCTTCTGAATGGCTTTTTTCTACCTTTTAACTTGTTTTATGAAGATATTTTAGTGTAAGTTCAGTTTTACTGTTATGATTTATCTTTTGCTATCAATAATTAAATGTGTTTTTAGATAACAAACAAAACCAAAAAGTTATTTCAGTTTTATTTTCTCTCTTTCATCTTGGTTTTTATTTGAATTCTGTGAAATGTCATTTCACATTTTGTTGCCTATAATATTTTTTCTATATGCTGTATTGATTTCTTTGTTATTTCGGCTGATGGACCAAGTAATACCATGTGTTTGAAAATGAGTCATAGTTTTATCACAGACAGCAACATGACTTGACTCTTCATTATATCCAATATCCAAAACTTACTCAAAGACAAATACAAGTATATGAGTAAACCAAAACAAAAATAAAATAAAGGATTGTACAGATTAAAAACAAAAACAAATAATAATAGTGATAATAATAATAATAATAAATATAATAATAATAATAATAATAATGATAATAATAAATACAATAAGGTAAGAATATTTCGGAAAAATAACAAAGGGAATCCTCCCCAATGTACCATTAAATCTTATATGACATAAACACATGCAGTTGATACATACAACAATCCACATTAGCCATAAAAAGTCTGTAATAGGCTTCATTACATTGATGCACCAGGATTTCCAACACTGAGGAAGCCAGACTAGTGCCAAAAGCCTATTTCCAGATACAGTCACCAGACTTTATTAAATATGAATGGATTGAGACTATTGTCTCTGTATTTTTGTTGAATTTTCAACTTGTTTTGTTTTGTTGCTCAGGGCTAGGCTTCATTATCTCCAGCTAAAATCTGAAAATCTGCCCTCGGTTTAAATGGTAAATGGACTGTACTTGTATAGCGGTTTTCTAGTCACAGACCACTCAAAGCACTTTACATGACAATTCTCATTCACCCATTCATACCCATTCACACAGCACCTATATTGAATCATACTGGGTGCTTAGGAACTAACATTCACACACATTCATACCCCCGATAGGTACATCGGGAGGGTTCAGTGTCTTGCCCGAGGACACTTCGACATGTACCGGAGTGGAATCGAACCGCGACCACCTGTTTTAGTAGGCGACAGCTCTATCCACTGAGCCACAGCCGCCCCTGACACTGGCATTGAACAGTCAAAGCCTCTTGGACCCCCGTGACGACACCCTTGAGGATCCATGGACCCCAGGCTGGGAAACACTCTTCTAACCAATGTCATGGCCTGTGTGATTCTGTTGGTTCTTGTTG
>JAVQJG010239300.1:0-93743 GCA_036024015.1 Craterocephalus amniculus | reverse complement strand
ATAACTACATGATGACCAGTAGTCCACCTGTTCAAACTGTATCCTACTCCTTGAATTTATGCTTGTGTTGTTCTCTCAAATGTACGTCGCTTTGGATAAAAGCGTCTGCTAAATGACGGTAGTAGTAGTAGTAGAACTAATCCTTGTAAATCTTGTCATCTTAACACAGTCACACAAAACATTACCTTCTTTTGCAACGGCTTTGCTCAAAGCTGAACATGTCCTAGCCAGCTCAGTGGTTTGCTTTGTAGCCTACACAATACAAAATAAACACAAGTTTAAGCAGCTATAGGTTGTGCTAGCTTTACATTATATTGATGCAGCCTATATCACGCAGTATACTAGATGCTCTGAATAATAGAGAATAACAAATAGAGCAAGTTGTTTAGAAAATATTGAGTCTTGGTACAAGAATGTCATATTTTGAGGAGCAAAAATTGTTGCAGCCAATCAGTTTACAAAGACGATCTCTGACATGACCATAACTGTAAATAAGTGTAATAAAACCCTTGATTGTTTTTCAGGATTATATATGATTGCATGTGAGAACCTGAGAGGTTTGAAGTAGTCTTCTGCTCCCTGAGCCAGGACGTTGTCTGCTCTGCTCGGTGCAGGGTTTCCTTAAAACCTGCCTAACCTCCGGGGCTTGTCTTTTACCCATGTTTTTCGCTGAAAAAAAAAAAACATTTCACTGGAGTCATGATCACTTAAACATTTACATTTGAAAAAGGAAACGCTATAAAAAGAAAAACATATAAAGTTGCACGACAAAGAAAGTACACCTTCCAATTTTGCTTATCAGGACATCAGGTCTTAAGAAAGTAAACTTTGTGTTATTATTTAACAAAAAACTAGCTCAAGTGCAGAACAGTGTATGATAACAAAGTCCATCCAATGAATCAAGAGATCTGACCCCAAATAGGAGGGAAAGTGCATATGTTGTGAAATAAACATTACCATCCTTGGTGTTTAAGGCACTACGGACACCATGCCAGAGCTGGGAAATCTCTTCATCAGTGGGAGTGCAATCTAAGCAGAAGCCTTTTTCATTGTTCACTGTCCCTCTTCTTCTGTTGTTTTGAGTCTCCTGATGACCTGAAATGGGCATACATTTTATGTTGGCTTCTGATACGGGGCAGGTGTATGAGTGTGTCTGAGTCGTGTATATAACACTACTATCTGTTGTAATCACAGGATGTGTGTTTGGTGAGAAAAATCCCTCTGAGTTCTTCTTACACAAGGCCGGCTCTACAAGCAGGGGCTGTTTAAGGCTGCTGCTGGAATGGCCCGTGCCATATGGAGTCTCGGTGATGTATGGTGTCATTTCTTCTGCCGCTTCTATCCGAGGAGGTGGGCGGGGCATCATCATCTTCCCCTGGGTTTTGGTAATCTGATTCACCTCAGTGGCAGATTGAGGTCGTATGATGGTGCCCTTTCTTGTTCTTGCGGAAACAGGACCCGCTCCGACTCTGGACGAGCGTTCTCTCCGGGGGACTTTGGGGCCACTGGTCCCGGTGCTGCTCTGGGGCACCTTGACCTCATCTGCTTGTTTCTGGGGCAAGTTGACTTGAACCCCAACATCTGCCCATGCTTCTTTTGTAAAGTGATAACCAGCGGAGGCTGCAGGGGTCATGTTGGGTCCAGGCTTGGGAGAACCCGAGTCTGTGGTGAGACTAAGTTGGTGGTCCTCCAAGTTGTTTTTTGGATGATACTGACAAGTAGACTTGCCTTTAATCTGTTTTATCATGCTCTGCTCTTCAGTATCTTTGTCCATGGGTATCTCATCAAACCAACGCAGTTTCTTTTTAACGGTGTTACTGGCCCCCACATCCTTTGCTTTTGCTCTTGATAATTCAACACTGTCTCTTATTGCTAATGCTACTTGTTTTGAAATAATGGAATACTCTGAGCCACACATGCATGTGGTATCTCTTGACATGTATTTGGACTGTTTTTTGAGAATTCCTTTAATTAGTCTAACTTCATACACCGAAGGAGATGATACAACCGAAATAGGGGATTTTGGTTCTTCCTCAGGAAAGTCGAGACACTTCAGCGCGTCTGCCTGAACGTTGGATGGACCTGAATGTGGCAAAGATGTTGCATTCACTTGTTTCACAGTTTTGCTCTCTGAATCCGAAACCTTGTTAAGATTATTAATGGAAGCAGACGGTTCTTTCTTGGATGACAGATTATGATTTTCTTTTCCTATTTGCTGAACGGTGTCACTTGACGAAATATTTGCTGTGCTAGCCTCCAAAAAATTATTTGGCTTCAGGGAAGCCCCAAACCAAATGTTTTTGCTGCAATCCTTTTTAGTAGGAAAGGGAATATCTGTAGGGGATGGATATTTTAATTGTCTGTCATCAAGAGGCTTCTGTTGGTTTAGATCCAACAGAGCCTCTTGGTTGGGATATGACGATTTAACAGTTTTATGGTCAAGATTAGCTTGATCTGTAACACTAATGTTGTCACAGGGATTGTCTTGTAAACACGTGCCCTTAAAGTGCTCTGGATATCCACTAGTAACTTCACATAGATTTAATAAGTTCCAGCTGTGCAGAGCATGGTGGCCCTCTGTTTCAGAAGCTTTAGAGGGATGCGTGATATTTCGAGGCCACTTAGAGTCATCTTGTTTTTCCTGCTCAGTTTCATGCAGTTTTCTTGATTTGGCAGCATTTTCACTGGGAGGCATTGATGCTGAGGCAGAAGTTTGGCCTGATGTTGAACACAAATCATTTTGCTTTCTCAGATCTGGATGGGTCTTCTGACAGTCCAGAAAAAACGAGGAGTAGAAACGCTGTGGATTTATGTTGCTTTGGTTTGGGTCCTCATTCTCCAAGCTGTCCTTGCTTGAAAGGCTTTCAGAAGTGCAGTAATCAGACAAGCAGCTGCCCTGAAATATGGAAGCAACAAGCAGCTGGTGAGCAAAGCAAACTCCAGTTTATAATTCAATAGTTATCTTTGACAGTAATACGCAAAATGACAGTTATTTGAGAAATAGAAAGAGTGGTACATGGGCCATGACTCTTTTGCTTTACTTTTTGAGGAAAAACTATTCCAAATTGAACTTATAATGGAAATTTCAGAATGTGGAATTTAAACCAATTTAAAATGATTAAATAAAGTGTTTGTGTGTTTGTTTCCAGAGTGTTACTTTGTATGTGAAAAGTGTACTTTTATTTGGTAAATAGAGTGCAAAAAACAGACTTTGGACAGTACTTAGCTTTGTGAAGACTGTATTACACTTTCTTGTATGATTTTGTTTTGGGCCATTGCATTGATAGATATACTTCATGCAGAAATGATTACATTTTATCAAAACATAAATAAAATAAAATATGTGAAGTAACACCCCACATTGAACACAGAGTCACACAAATATGTATGTGAGTAAAAATGTTTTGGTCTTTTGAAATCAATATGCTGGCCACACACATTGATCCACACAAATTATGGTGATAATTCTAGAAGTAATGTCATATTTCATGTGGGTATTGTAACTACTTTAGGTCTGTTGCTAAAAATGGATTGGCCAAGTGGCATCTCTATAACTACAAAAACCTAACATGAATGATTGTAACAAAAAATATAAACCTTCTGAACCAGCTATTTAAACACACATTTAACTAGATGATGTAAATTGTGGTAAACAAGTGATGCAAAATTGAGTTCATGTCACAGTGCTGCCCTCTAGGGGCCAAGTTATGTAGGACATAACCAAAATATGAATCTCCACTATGCAGACTTGATCAAATTCAGTCAGATTAATAATGTTCAATAACAAAAATAATTGATACACTCACCCCATCTGAGGGATCAAAATGAATCAAAGAATCATTGTAGACATTTCACCAAACAGCAATTATTATGACAATGTTTAGATCTGCTGATTGGAACTAAACAAAAGGTAAGGTAAACTGCTTTTTACATTAGATAATGGCTTGCTATCCAGTTTCACATATAAGGGAGTAATTAAGATGAAAGTGAGTCCATAGATTGGACACAGGCAGACAAGCGAACATAACTACAGTAACTACACATTTAAGCCGCCTTTCAGTTTGATTAAAATGGTAGAAAGCTGTCTGACTGATACTTCATCTGATTGACTACATCAGCTTATTTTCATAGATTTTAGCTACTGTAGTTCCATAACATGGATAGCATCTGAAAACTTAAAAATAGAGAGATTACACAATGACAAAACCCTTTAAAGCATCAATTCCAATCACAGGAGGTAAAAGACCATCCACAATTGTATTATTAGTGTGTGTAAAACATTTGAATTTAATAACCCCGAATACCTGTGTGCTTTGATCTTGATAACTTTCTGTTCTGCTTTGCTCCTGAAGCAGCTTCGTGTAGGCCTCCACAGCAGAGAGTGCTTGGCGGTGATAGGATTTAGAAACTGTGGGAGGCTTAGGAGATGGAGTGCAGCTTCTTTAAGAAAAAGAAGTATGGTATAAATAAAATGGATGAGTCACCCAGCCAGTATGAAAATGGACACATAGGTAAGTTACATATCAAACTATTCAATAGTATATACATTTATAATCCTCTTTTTTACCTGCTAAGATTGGGGTTGCCAGATAGCAAAGTGGGCTGTCCAGTGTATGAACTCACAGTACCTTGAAGTTGATTCAATGCATCTTCAATATTTGGAGCATTTCTTCGGAAAGCTACGGTATAACATCGTAGGCAAAAACATACAAATAAACTGCAGTGTGTCAAGACTTTTTGTACTCTATTTCTCAGTTCTAACTAGTTTAGGTAAGGAAACAAAAAACAACATTTAAAAACAACACTGACGTCTGTATCTTTGAGAAGGAGGTAGATGGGCTCTTTGGAAGCGCTCAGTTGCATCCTGTACTTGCTGTCTCCGCTGTTGTAGGATGTTCTCTCGCAGGTGTTGCTCCTGCATGTCCCATTGCTTCCGTCTTTCATCCAAAGCCCTGAGCCATGAAAATGAGCAGCGCATGAACCACAGGCACATTTTAACTGATTAAATCTAGTCTGGTCATGTTTTAGATAATGTAACCTGAGTCTGTTCCTCAAGATATGTTTCCATCAAAGTCATCAATAAATTATAGAAACAGTTCACTACAGGTCCGTTAGTTGACACAGCCAATTATAATATCAACAGGGTCAAACAAGGTCAGCATAAATGTATTTTTAATACACAGAATCATTGAAAAACAAGAACTAAGGATATCCAAATCCTGAATAAAAAGTTGCTCACATTCCTGTTGAGCTACATGGATGCGCTTTCTGTATTGCTTTGTTAATTATAACTACATCTTTCAAGAGCTGCAAAGTAAATATCTGAATAAGCCTCTGATAATAAGCCTCAAAGACACATTTAGAAGGGTATTAGTATCTGTAGAGGACTGAGCCTGAGACTGGGATAACCTTTCCAGATTTAGTCATCAGAGAAGTAACTGCTTTAGCCAAATCCTTTCAACAAACGTGCAAAGCTGGGACAGAACCTAAACTGTCACTGCACACAATGAACATTGTATCAGCAAAGTAGCAGCATGTTTCCAGAGAAAATGAGGCTGCACATTCACTGTAAACTGGCACAATGCAAAAGTTTAGTCTGAGGTCAGAACAAGATAGATAGATAGATAGACAGACAGACAGACAGACAGACCTTCTGCGTAGGTTTGTTTCCAGAGAAAACCTGCGAGCTCGTGCTCTGCATAACTTCTGCTCTTCAATCAGAAGTTGTTTCTCATATCTGAGATCTCCGTCACTTCCCAGCCTGGACTTTCTGGAAGTGAGCTGCTAAGGAAGGAAACATTACGGAAATGCGCCTATGTTTACAAGTTTGATCATTTAATTAATTATGCAGAACGGTCACATAACGCCGTCTGGTCCATTGTTGTTACATTAGATGCACGCAGGATATGAGTGACTGAAGAAGTTGTCCTGAAGAACTTGCATCTCAGGTTGTTGATTCTTAATAACGTTGAGCAATTCCAGTTCAACGTAAGCTGCTACTTGCTACTTCGTCCCATCAACTTCAGCGGGCACACCGTCTAAGGTTGAAGCCATTCATCCGTTCTCAGGACGCAGAGAAACTTGTAATGACATTTTTAATCTACATTGCAGCTACTCCTCCCGTACGAACACAGCCACGCCGAACTTTGTCTAAAGTGTAAGAAAAGCCCACTTGGGATCGTACGTCTTACGGCCGGAATGTGTGTATAGTCCATCCGTGATAGCAACCGATGACACATTTCCTTGACAACCAGGACAGGCAGCGGTATTCCGTCACGTCCAGCAGAGGGCTCGCCGCAAACCGTGCTGCCTTCATAATGTCGTACTTCACATACTGACAACAAAATGAATGGGGAGTGTGGCTACCAGACCATCTAATAAGAAACACAAAGGAAAAAACATTGTTTAAAAAATATTCAACATTTGGCTACAGCTAATATTTGAGATTTGAGGTGAAGAAGGTTAGCGAAAGACTGGATGTTTCATTTTACTTTTTTCCCCTGTCTCGTTATAGTGAAAAAGAAAAAAAAAACAAAACAAAAACAGGCATTTGTTCTAACATTCAAAAACTTCTCTGCATGTCTTAATTTTTAGCTTGGGTGCAATTTTAATGAATCCTCTTAATAGCTTCACAAAGTAGGCCTACTTTAATGTTTTATTTTAAAAGTTTATGATTATTTAATTGTCTTGGTTATTAAAAATCAAGGAAATTAAACATAACCTAATCTCAATCCAGGACACACCCTTAAATCTGCCTGAAAACCGCCCACAGAGCAAACGCATGAAGACCCGAGGTGGGGCGTGTTGTGAGTCAGTCTGACAGGTGGTCCTACCAAGCTACATCAGGTGCCCAGACCTTGATTGGAGATAGCTTTGGTTCCTTTTTATTTCTATTTAGCAAGTTACTTCATATGTAAAGTTATTTGGGAGAGCAGTCTTCAAGGTGAGTGGAATATTTTATGGGATATCTAGATTTTTGAGGAAACAGACAATTGACGATGTTCTTATTACAAAAAGTGATTTTATCATTCAACTCATTATTAATTTTGTGACATTGTTTTGCAAAACGAGACTCTTGTTTTTTTTGTTTTTTCAGTAAATACATCATTTTATTTGCCTGTCATGATGCAGAGGTTCAACAGATCCAGTCATTCGCAGAAATCCAGGCAAGTACCTTTGGCTTTGTAAAAGAAAAATAAACTGCAGCATTGTGTATGAGCCCATCAAGCCCATTCCATTTTAATCTAGGGCTGAGGATTTTCTCACCTCCCCTGGCTTAACAGCAGGGCACCACTTTTAATTTAGATTGTTCTAGTGAATATGGGCTGGATGCTCGGATAAATAATTTCACTCTGTTAGAAAATAAATTATATTTTTCATTATGATCTACCAGATAGGAGGCTAAAATATATTTATTTCTTATGGCTAAATAAAGGGCTGTTGTCATCTTTTCGCATCATCATGCATCATCTGTACTGAAGCAATTAGCTAAGATAACTATGTTATGTTATTAAAATGTAATTATGGATAGAAAATAGATGTACTGGTTTGACAGTAACACAGTATAATTGGAATTAAAAATAGCCACTGTCACTGGTAAGATTTCATGTCCAATTCTTGTTTTTTCTTGTCACACTTAAAATGTTCTGTAAGACACTACTGTGTAATATTCCATAAAAAAGGAAAATATGTTTGGCCTTGAACAGATAGAGGCTGAAAGCAAGGACAGTGTCACACTAGGCAGCAGATGATGAATCTGTGGGTGGTGTCACACATTGCCTGGTGTGAGTTATAACTCAGCTGAGACCAACCAAGTTTATATTAGAAATGGTTGTCCTTTCTGTTTTTGGGTGACTCCTGTTCTATCTCCAAGGTCTTATCTGAAAATATATTGAGCTCATACTATTAATAAATGAAATACAAATCCCGATTTCTACAAAACTTGAGTGGTTTTCTAAAACTAAACAAAAACTTAAAAGTGATTTTGAACCTTTAGTTTAGAGTCAAAATAAAACAATCACCACTGCCCAGCTCCACTACATTTAGACAATATAAAGAAATCTGGAGTTTGATAACAAAAGAGAAACAAATCTTGTGAAAGAATTTTTTTTAAATATATATATTTATTGCGTTGTTTGATTATTTTAATAAATTTACTTAAAGGAAAAAATGCCCCGATGATAGCATATTTATATACAGGACGCCCCCAAATTCGGGTATCTATGCATCAATTGTACCTGTCATGCCTTTAACCAGTCTTTCATGTCGTGGATGCTGATCGATTCTAAAGCATAGAAGCATGGATTTTCTTTTTTAAATTGTCCTCTAAAAGAAGTTGCTGTTTGTTCTCCCCAAAAGCAAAAGAAACATGTTCTCATCTGAGCACAGAACATACGTTCATTGTCTTGTCCATCTAAAATGACCAAGGTATGTCCAACGAACTTGACTGTGTTTGTTGCTTAAAGTTGAAATATCGGATCCTCCTGTAATAGAATTTCTGGTTACATTTGTAGATGCAATAAGAGACAGTACTGAGTGAAAATATTTTAAAATTTTAACACATTTTTCATAATTGACTAATGGCTCACTCAGTGTTGTAGTTTGGAACGTTTACACCTAATTACAACACCCTGACATGATAAAGTGTGTAATTGGTATCTGTTCGATAAAACTTTTCTGGAAATGAGATTTGTATTAATACATCTGCAGATTGTGAACTCAACAGAAAATCTTGCTTGAAAACTTATAATAATGACATCATGACTATAACATTTGATCTGTGTTTAGATGGAGCAGTGAAAGGACAGCCATGGTAAGGGGCCAGGTTGGGACAAAACCCAGGAGACAAGCTTTACGAGGAGCTGGATACCTCTTTCAAGCTCAGTCTTCTCCTATCCTTTCTGTTACCGAGGAGGTTTTTCTTGAAGCTGCAGAGTATGGCAATATTCCTGAAGTGAGGCGAATGCTCCAGGAGCTCCCACTCCTGAACATAAATTGTGTGAACTACATGGGTCAGAATGCACTACAGCTGGCTGTTGCCAATGAGCACTTAGAAGTTACAAAGCTTCTACTTAAGGAGAAAGACCTCGCTAGAATAGGGGATGCTTTACTGTTAGCCATCAGTAAAGGTTACGTCCGCATAGTAGAGGCCATATTGAGCCATGAAGCTTTTGCAGATGGCCAGAGACTGACAAACAGCCCCAGCCAGGCGGAGACACATGACGACTTTTATTCTTACGATGAGGATGGTGCCCGCTTCTCTCATGATATCACCCCCATCATTCTAGCTGCCCAGTGCCACGAGTATGAAATAGTTCACATACTTCTTTTGAGAGGGGCACGTATAGAGCGGCCTCATGACTCCTTCTGTCAGTGCAGGGCCTGTAGTGAGCATCACTGCCACGACTCTTTTAGCCATTCACAATCCCGCATTAATGCTTATAAGGGCCTAGCCAGTCCAGCATGTCTTTGCCTTTCCAATGGAGACCCTGTGATGGCTGCTCTGGAACTAAGCAATGAACTTGCAGTTTTAGCCAACATTGAGAAGGAGTTCAAGGTACAGTGTTCAAAATAAAACACACATATTTTTATCTTTTGTTTTGCAAGAATACAAAATAAAAGACCCGGTTTTATATGTTTTTTCAGTTAGTCATGAAACATTAATGTTCGGTTGCTTCTTTGTGCTGCAGAATGATTACAAGAAACTGTCCATGCAGTGTAAGGACTTTGTGGTGGGGCTCCTGGATTTGTGCCGAAATACAGAGGAAGTGGAGGCCGTCTTAAATGGGGACACTGAATCAGGTGCTAACTCTGAAACCGTGGGGAGAAAAAACCTCATCAGGTTAAAACTTGCAATAAAATATGAAGTCAAAAAGGTAAGCCTTCAAGCCGTACATTTTTAAAGAAAAAAAAAATCTTAATTAATTATAAGTCTGCCTTTTCGTCTTTCTCTCTCATGCAAACCAAACTCTTGTATTTCCTATGGAGCAGTTTGTAGCACATCCAAACTGCCAACAGCAACTCCGCTCCATCTGGTATGAAAATTTGTCTGGATTACGCCAGCAGACAACAGCAGTTAAATTTCTTCTTGTCCTTGGAGTAGCTGTTGGGTTGCCTGTCCTGGCTTTTATTTACTGGATCGCACCATCAAGTAAGGTTAGTTACAAAATTCAGTTCTCTGTTTTACATAGAATGATTTTCTCATAGGAAATAAATCACACTCAGTCAAAAGAACTGATTGAGTGTAAACCCTTGTTTGCTGTTTAAGTGCCAATAGACCAAACACATAATCAACAAATAGCTTTATTTGGGAGGAAGAGAGGACCCACACCATCTCATAGATATCTTTCTTTCAATTTAAAATGCTAAATTGCTAATGTTGAAGACAGTTTATCACTACAAGAGAGGCTGGACATGCTGCTTTTGAAAGTACTTTTGGGGTCATTGTGTAACTAAAAATAATTAGAATAAATAAATATATTCCTCCATTTTCTTTTCCTTTCTTTTTTTCAGTTAGGGAAAATCATGCGTGGACCCTTCCTGAAGTTTGTGGCTCATGCAGCCTCCTTTATGATGTTTCTTTGCCTGCTGGTGTTGAACGCAGCAGACCGCTTTGCAGGAACATCGCTTCTGCCAAACATGACCACCCACGATTACCCCTCACAGCTCTTTCGGATGAAGACCACCCCCTTCACCTGGATGGAGATTCTCATAATTTCTTGGGTCATAGGTCATGAGTGCAAACATATTTTCCCCTCCAACCTGCATTATAGATAGTTTTATATGATAATTATTCTAAAAACCTTTAAGTTTGTTTAAGATCACATTAAGCTACTTTAACTTCTTTCCCATCCTTTTGTCATGATTTTGGTCACTTTTCTACATTCAAATGTAATAATCTTTGAGCCATTTAATGAATACCTTTCCCTTAGGCAAGGTATGGTAAGTTTATTTTTATAGCATATATCATGTACAAGACAATTGTTTACATAAAACATTAAAAGCATCACATTATGTGCTGAGGTAAACATAAGAATATAATACACATACAGTATGAATAAGCAAACCCTGAAGCAGTAATAATGAATCTTAAATGATTTTCCCATCAAAGTAATTTTATTTGTTTTAGATTATATTTGTACATCAACTATGATTTCAAAGGGAAAAAGTATGACGAGTAGTATTTTTATTCCTCAACAGGGAAAATTTGGGAGGAGTGTAAAGACATTTGGTCCCAAGACATCCGAGAATACATCTCAGAACCCTGGAACCTGCTTGACTTTAGTATTTTGGCCATTTTCATGACCTCTTTCATTGCCAGGTTGATGGCTTTCTGGCATGCACATTCTGCCCAGTCTTATATGGACAAGCACTATGGTGACCTGTCCAACACGACCCTGCCCACTGAGATACAGTATTTCCAGCTCGGTAAGTTTGGACCAAATCTTTCTGCAATAATTCAGTTACTGGTTTATTTTAAATTCAACCACAAATGTTATACTCAGATACATTTGGGGGATACCATACCATACCATACCATACCATACCATACCATACCATACCATACCATACCATACCGTTTGGTTACCACTTTATTTATCCAAACCCAATTAAAACAGCAACAAGGCCAGTTAAAGTAAAAATGGAAGGTCAAAATTGTGAAAAATAGGATAACATTCATAAATAAAAAACCACATCATAATATATACATATAAAATATTAAACTAAATAAAAATAGGTACAATTTTCTGAAAGCCTAGCAATAAAATTTAGTTTTTAAATGTGTTGGAGCCATAATCCAACTTTTTGTTTCTTGTTTTGCTTTTGTTTATTTATTTTATTTCATGATGTTTATTACCACATTTTAATATGACATATTTATGTTGATTAGTGGGAGCCTGGGAGGTGCCTAACACCGGAAAAGCATATAGGTGAGCCAATAGACTATGGGTGAGCCTGGTAATGTGCCGGAGTTGTTGGTATGGGAGGAGAAACAGTTTTTGACCGTGTCAGTGACAGCTATAGGATGACATGTCATTAACCCTTTTTGGCGTTTTCGTTTGAGAATTTATTCTAAAACAAGAAGGTAGTAAAGGGAAGCTGATTGGGATGATGTGCTGTTATTTCCGTGTAACCCACTAGTTAAAAGTCTCGTGGCAGCTTTTTGTACTGGCATGCATCACTTGGGTTACACTGAAATTAAACATGAACATGAACAACTATTTCTAGCCCTTATTAGGATTAAACTACTAAAATAACTCAAAATAATGTACTACACCGACCGGCAATACTGTAAACCAAATAGAAAAAACAAACTAAACTACAAAAAACTTTCTTTTTGATAATTTAAAGTATAATCATATCTACTTCGTCATTTTTCTGATTTATTTATTTAAAAAAAACATATGGCTGTTTTTATTTTTCAAGTAAAAAAAATCCTTACTTGATACCTGATATTCATATATGAATGTTGTCTTTACTAAAACTGTTCTCACTTTACTCTCTCAGCAAGAATCCACTGGAAGCCATCAGACCCACAGCTTATTTCTGAAGGTCTCTATGCAATCGCTGTCGTGCTGAGTTTTTCTCGAATCGCATACATCCTGCCTGCCAATGAGAGATTTGGACCCCTGCAGATTTCTCTGGGAAGAACAATGAAAGATATCTTTAAATTTCTGGTGATTTTCATCACAGTTTTTGTGGCATTCATGGTAGGAATGTTCAACCTATATTCATACTACCTTGGAGCTAAACACAACAGTGCTTTTACAACGTAAGTGCAAACTACAATTTAGATTGGCAAAGTATTTTATTATTGCATTAGAGTACGATCTGTGTAGAATTGGCATGATTTAATATTGAGACATCTGTTTGGACATACTGAATTTCCCGTTTCGTCTTTCTTCCAGGGTTGAAGAAAGTTTTAAAACGCTGTTTTGGGCCATCTTTGGACTGTCCGAAGTAAAATCAGTGGTCATAAACATCAACCATAAGTTCATTGAGAATATTGGTTATGTTCTGTATGGAGTATACAACATCATCATGGTGATTGTGTTGTTGAACATGCTCATAGCAATGTTTAACAGCTCCTTCCAAGAAATTGAGGTACAGCTCGGCCATTAGTTTTTTTGTTACCAGTCAGAGTTGCTTCTTGTGTATACAAATCCTTCAACACTGAATATTTACTTGCAGCTTATCACTATTTTTCTCTCTCACCCTTTACACCCTTCTCTTCTGTTGGTGCAGGATGATGCTGATGTTGAATGGAAGTTTGCTCGAGCCAAACTGTGGTTCGCCTACTTTGAGCGTGGTAGCACATTGCCGGTGCCCTTCAACCTCGTGCCCAGCCCCAAGTCTATAGTTTCCCTCTTACTGGGAATAAAGGGATTTCTCTCTAATCTGTCTTCAGGCAAAAGCAAAGAAAATTCAAATGATGAGCTGGAGCTAAACAGTGTGAGGCATTAGCTGCTTAAACAAATATTCAGCATATGGCAAATTCAGTAAATTTAAAATAGAATTTTTGATTATTTTTTGTAAAGTTAAGTGATCTTCTAGGCCTATTTGGGTGTAACTTTTCTAAGTGTTGCATTAACCGCTGTTTTTCTCCTGTCTGTTGATTGTAACTTTAGTTGAGGCAATATGAAGGACTGAACTGGAAATCTCTTCCTCAGTCTCACCATCAAGTAAAGTAGTTTTCATTTCCTAATGCTGATATGCTACTATCTAACAAAGGTGCTTGGCTAACTGCAAAATCTTTCCCTGGAAAAGTACTGCACACAAATATGTAAAGATAAATAACACACCCAATGTGTCTGTCAACACCACACACAGTTTTGTTAAACATACTCACTAATCAAATTGGAAGCTTCTCTTTTTTCTCCTTAACCAACATAGAAATGGTTGGCCAATCAGTTTAAGGCTAAAATCGTTTATACTCTTCTTTACAGAAAGTAATGAGCTGCCTCATCAAAAGATACATCTTAAAAGCACAGACGGACAAAGATAATGATGAAGTAAACGAAGGTGAGCGAGTCAGTTTCACCAAATTATGAAGGGAAAAAAAATCATTTGATTCTGTTCACTTACTTTCCCACAGGTGAACTTAAGGAGATCAAACAAGATATCTCCAGTCTTCGTTATGAGCTGCTGGAAAGGGGGAACCATGATATGAAGACACTAGCAGAGCTCATCAGGCAGCTGGAGGAGGTCATGCATGTTAAGCATAAAGAAGAGAAAAAACCTGATTTGGATGTGCTTTCTTAGAAATATGCAAACATTAGATTACACACATTTCAATCCTATCTTTAATAAAACAGGGGCCAGAAGATCCTTATACAGACTTAAGACCAATTTTTTAGGTGGAAGCACATTTACTTGTAAACGATTCCCCCCAGCCCCCCTTTTTTTAAACCTTGTAAATACACTAAATTTGGTTCTGTTCCTTAATCCTGTGTCTGCAGCCATACAGTTAGCCACAAGGTGGCACTAATGTTATGGTTTTTGTTGTTACCTTATTCTTCCCCTCTCAGCTTTTGTTACACTAATATGCACTACTGTCTGCTAACATGTAATAGAACAGCTTGTCAACACCTGTTCATGATGTTTTTAATAGATAATTTTCACTGCTGAGGAAAAATGAAGATAGCAGTTTAGGTAGGTTTGTTGGTGGGTTTGTTGTCCAGATAGCTCAGACAAAAAATAAGAGGTTTTCTGTATTAACAAGTCTTTATGGTTTTCCTGTAAGGGAACACTAAAGTTAATCAATAGCACTTTGGGCTAGATGTTCAAAGCAAGACACCAACTTTTCTTTGACTTTGCTTAATTAAATGTCAATTACCCGAGCATAATGTTTAATGAATGTAATTAAAATCAATGCTGGCAATCTTCTTTCTTGGAATAAAGAGGGTTTAGGCGTTCATTGCCGAGATACTTTATATTCGTTATTGCAGCAGATGATGCCGTGCTCTTTCATGCTTGCTGTTAGCAAGATAAATGTCTTAAGAACACTCTGACCTCTTATGTAGACAAACAGCTCACCTTTATATAGTAAGATGAGAGGAGTAAAAGCTGCCATGGTTAAGCTGTCAACTCCTCAATGAAGTGATGCTGAACACTCCTTTCCCTTAAATTGCACAAATGGATGGTTTTGAAACAAACATTTAATCAAAAAAGTAGCTAAAAGGCATTATAATAGAATCTGAAAGCTGCTGATTGTTACTGAATCACATTTAGAGATTAAAGTATTGCGAGGAGATTAGGCCATTGCATCATCAAAGAAGTCATCATGTAACCTAGATATGAATGTGCCGCAGTTATCTAAGAATTATGTAGGCCACTGCTTGAGAATCCCCACTGATGTTGTCAAAAGCATGACGCAGAAGATTGGGCCAAGGACTGTGTGTACATCATGACTACATGCATCAGCAACATCCATACTTGACTGATTAACTTGAATAGTAAAACCTGTTCTGTTATCTAACTAGGATAACAGAAAAGTAAATTAAATAAGTAAAAGGATGTAAGAAACACTAGCATGACTTGAGAAATTACAGCTTCCATGCAGTTTATATGGGAAAATATCTTCCTGTCCTGTATACAGCAAGAGCATTGATATTTTCCATTTTAAGTTGCATTAAAGAGACACAATTGCAAAGAAATGACAGGATTTGAAGGTAAACTACTGAAAAGTTTGAATTATGTAAAAGATTTCCACTCTTTATCCATACTATGATGTTTCAAAACATAACAGCATCAAAGTACTAATTAGTATGTTTCCCTCCTATCTGTGTCAGTTTTGTAAAATATTTGTCAATTTTCATTTATTCATTCATTAATATTAAATTGTTTATATGAGTTGAGATAATAACTTTTGTGGTCACTTCTTATCACTCTTGTCAACCAGGGACACCTAGCATGTACTAAATTCACTGAGATTGTTGCCTTGTTCTTATTCATGAACTGCAGGGAGGAGACTGATGGCCCTTGACATTGAAATTGCCCTCATTGGAAGGCTACACTGCAGATCTACTGTGCAGCAGTGTTACTCCAGACTTAGCCTCTCACTGGTTGACTACTTTCACTCTTCACCAGGCATCTTTTGGAGGATTGGATATTTAGTCAGAGTTTGGAATATTGGAAATTTGTTGAGGAAAAAGGAGCTTCATTCAACTTTTAAACATGTCACCAATAACCAGAAGAAGGACATGTCATTTCTCTAAACGTGGCTGGGTTGTTTTTGGAGAGGGAACATAAATCTCATTAAGTATTATCTAAAAGTTTGTGTTATTTCTTGAATAAGTTGCAAAATATTCCATGAAACCTATCTGAACCTTCGGTTAATGTTAACGACTGGCAAGTCACAGACCATCTCAACAGGGAGGAGGATTAAAAGAAGGTCTCTGAGTTGCAACTTATCACACACCTTCCAGCCTGCGGGAGCTCTCAAGTCACCACAGAGCGCTTCTAACCTCCTCAAATGGAAAATAAGATAAACGGAAAGATGAGCGCCATCACCACCACTTCGTCGGCTGATTCTACAGATTCAGGAGTAAGTGACTTGATTGAAGCTAGCTTCAGTAGATCTAATGCAAAACTATCTGTTGTGTCACGGTCTTTGAGTTGTATGTCCTCCGTGCGTAATTTCGGAAATGCTGGCGCACTGATGCACGGTCAGAATCCAAGCAGCGACTGCGCAGTCTTTAAAGACTGCAACGTTATCGATGCTCCACTTGCCGCAAAGCCATTTTATGACCGTAACAGTGAGTTTTTACATTGTGACACTGTCCCATGGGAAGATTTTGTGAAACTTCGGAGGACGAATGTGGCCACATCAGAAAGTCTACCAGGCGCAAGTTTAAACTCCTCTTCCACACCAGTGGCTTGCAAGTTTATCAAAGATGAAAAGGAGCCCTCTGTGATTATGGACAATCCCTGTCCAAGCTTTGATCCATCACCTGAGATATCTGCTCTTGAGACCTGCTGTGACACTGACAGCAAGCAGCACATCGGGCTTGGCGACGGCGAATCCACAAGCTTCACTCCGGTCATCCCGGCGCCTCGCCCAGGTTTGGAAGGCTCTCCAAACTTTCTTATCGATCTCAACCAGTCAGAGCAACTAGTAAACCCGGTAAGGACTGACTCCAGATGTGCTTTATCCGTGAAGACTCTCAACTTTGAAGCCAACGCACAGTCCACAGCTCAAACCACAATGTACAAGACTGAAGTTACTCGTTGGCCGATGCAAACTTCCCCAGCAGAGCCTCAGTACTGGTGCCAGTCTGCAGGTGTGACTGAGGACCCGTTCACAAGCAACAGCTACGATGGGATCCAGAACCAGACTCTGTCTCAGAGGAACCCATCGCCTTTCTCTGGATTCCCCAGGTAATTATTCTTATCAGTTTGCACAAACCAATAATTAGTTTATAATAATTAATGTGAGAAAAAAAATCAGGCTTTGAATCTATTTAGGTCTATCAGTCAAAACTGAATGTAAATTTGTCATGTGACATTGTATAGACCTTCATGTATAAGAAACATAAATCAAGTCTTAAAAAGATAAGGAAACAAACTTTTACTTTAGGATTCACCTGCTACATAGATGAGCTTCACAAGGTACAAATGTCCCTTTCTTTCTTTTTTCCTGAACAGTATGCAACCTCAGAGACAGTGTGTGATCTGTGGTGATGAGGCATCTGGTTGCCATTATGGAGTCTTAACCTGCGGAAGCTGCAAAGTCTTTTTCAAAAGGGCAGTTGAAGGTGAGCAAATAAATCTCTAATGACCAATTTCCAGATCTGTTCAAGCATCTGAAGATTTCATTTTATAAGTTTTAATATAGTCTCTTAGTCAAATGTTGACATGGCCCCATGTTTGAGTAGTGATGATAACATAAGGCAAAACCCTGTGATCAAGTATTGCAAAGTTTTAATTGCTTTGTTTAACATTGAGGTTTGTGGAGAACTGCAAAAAGTGTTTTCTGGTTAAAAACAAACAAACAAAAACATTTTTAAAACTCCTACAGCTGTGCTTTTCACATATTTTCAAGTAATGGTAAGGCAAGTTAAGGCAAGGCAAGTGTAGCACATTTTCAGGTTCAAGACAATTCAAAGTGCTTTACATAAAACATTAAAAGCATAAATTTAAGAAGAATTACAATAAAATCTTTTAAACACAAAATCATTAAAAAGGTTAAAAGCAAGAGAAGTTAAAAGATACCGTGCAGATTTCATTCATAGATACACAAGAAAAGGAACGTTTTTAACCTGGATTTAAAAGTTTCTACATTTGGTGTTAGTATCTAACAGGAAAAAGCAAATTTTTGGTCTGATTCATGAACAGCATCAGCTCTTATAATTTCTAAACATAAACTATGTTTTATTTAAAGTCTGTGCTCTGGAGTATAATATACACCATGCAGAGTCACTTTGTGAGACACCTTCCCTTTTTTAAAAAAAGACTTCATTTTGGATGAAGATAAATTGTTTTAAAGTGATGAAAAACTAGGTCTGAACTAAATTCACCAGTATCACATTGAAAAATATTTGAAATGAAACGGAATAAGCTAAAGTTTAACCTGCAGCCTAGAATGATCTCCAACACAATTTAACTCTATAAAAGTAGAGAGAAAGGGGTTATGCTTTAAGTCTGTCTCATTTTACCAGGATCTGAAAATTGCAGTTAATCTCAGTTGCTTTGCTTTACTTGACCTAGTTTTAACTGTGAATAAGATACTGACACTTTTGGCAACATTGATGCCCACTGAAGGATGTTGCAAGCTCAGTTGGTTTGCAACAGAAAACTGTATCACTACCAAAAAGATAAACAGCGTGTCAGGAATAAAGTTTGTTTGCTGCACAAAACGATGAATCAGATTTCTTTCTGATTGGCATCAATCATAATAACAGCTAATGAAACATTATTCATTATTATGAGGAATCTATTACACAACAATTAGAACTATGAAAGAAGTTAACTAGCATTTGTCCTTTCTCTCCTCTTACTTTTGGTGGTCACTAGTGATTTGTTCTATGAGTAAACAAAACCATTTCACGCCTTTTCCGAGAAATATCAGAGTCTTAATAGCCATTGTGAAGGTCAGATTCTCAATGAATTTAAACATAAAATTTTGTTAATGAATCTTACAAAGGCATCTATTTTTAATTTTTTCTATTGAAAAAAACTTAATTGAGGGCTTTTTAAGGTCCCCCATCTCAGCAGGGCTCTGGATAAACAGACTCCCCTGTACAATCCCTCACTCATACAATCACAACTCATAACCAGCAGTATAATTATTATATATTCAGATGCTTGTGATCTGCAGGAATTGCAGTATTTTCCACCGAATAGGCAGCAAAAACTAGAATAATTGTTTTCCTCTTCTGGTGACTTTTTTCTTCTGTTAATCTGTGAATGGTGTTCCCTGCAAATAACTTCAAAGTGGAATAATAGCAAACACACCCACACACACACACACACTCCCTGACCTTCTATGGTAGTTGTTAAAGGTTATTAGTAACAGTATCACATTGACCAGTGTACACCGTGTTCTTCATCTTGTACTTTTTTTTCTTTTCTTTTCTGTTATCTTGTGATGTGAGATATATTAGAGCCACTATGTCTCACCATGGCCATGTCACTCTGCCCTCACAGCCTTGCCAGCATCTAATTTACCTCTTTAGATCTTTTAGAATGCTACCTCAATGAGGAGTGGAGTAGCCATGCTAATAGTCAAGAGCCCTTCAACAGTTTTCTTCTCACAACTTTCCTCACCTGGTCCGTACATTTCTGCAAATCAAGCCCTGTTCACATTGTGTGCATTGTCTGTACCGATTCCCTCTACAGGCCATCACAGCTATCTCTGCGCTGGACGAAATGACTGCATCGTGGATAAGATTCGGAGGAAAAATTGCCCGGCATGTCGCCTCCGAAAGTGCTATCAAGCAGGAATGATGCTTGGAGGTACCATTTGCTAGCATTTCCTTTGGAGCAGAGTTAAAGTAAAGGCTGCATATGATAGACATCAAACTACTTGTTCTGAGTAGTACCAAATGATGTCATTAAATCATTTCAACATTAAAGTGAATTTTCCAAGTGCTTAGATTAAAAAAAAGTCAGTCAGTGAATCACAGTAGATTATGCAGCATCATAGTTGTCCTTACAATTATTCATACCCTCACATTAAAGAAGGAAAAAAACAGATCAGCTGAAATTGACTGAAGTAATGATAAATAAAAATGGTATTGCTCAGCAAAGTACCGGGACCATCTTATTTGTTTGTTGTTTATTATTTTTTCCAACTCAATTATAAACAATGGCTTAGAGGATTACGTTATAATTTAGCACATTTTTATTTAATATTACTTTTTTCAGTCTTTGGAGTGACTTGTAAATTTACTCCTCTCTTTAATGGAAGGTTATAAATCTTCTTGAGGACGACTATGTATCTCTCACATGAATGTATTAGGGATTTTAATATTCAATATGTGAATTTTCTCATTGAAGGAAAAAGTACTAAAGCCACTTGTGACAACTGAGCCCTCACTAATCAGGTCTAACCAGACTTTATATTTGTGTCACAGGCCGGAAACTAAAGCGATTTGGAGCCTTGAAGGCCTTTGGTTTGGCCCCGTCCCTGATGTTTCAGTCTCACTTGGCCATGTCCGGTGACAGTCAGGCCTTGACCTCCATGTCTTACATACCAGGCATCCATGAGATGCAACTCTCCCAACAAATTATTAACATCCTGGAAAACATCGAGCCAGAGATCGTGTACTCCGGCTATGACAACACCCACCCTGATGTTCCCCATCTTCTGCTCAACAGTCTCAACAGGCTGTGTGAGAAACAGCTGCTGTGGATCGTTAAGTGGTCCAAATCCCTGCCAGGTAACAGCTCTCTGCAACTCGGGGTCATCACATTTGTCGCCATGGAAATGGACTGGCAGGCCTCACTGAAGGTCTCAGCTACACTGACTGAAACAGAAGGCTTTATGAAGCAGTAAATATTTGATACAAGTGTTTGTTTCCCAGTGAGCAGAGGAAATAATGAAATACAAGACTTAAAGAGCAAAGCTAAAAGCAAGAAAAGGAATAACTGGAAAGTCACTGTCTTCCAGTGATATCATGACACAGGTTGCACACACTACAGTATGAAAAAAAACAAAAGGGAGAAAGAATCTGGTGAATGAAATGATTAAATGTGTTTTAATACTGTTTTGTTTTCTGTCTAAGGGTTTCGTAACCTTCACATCAATGACCAGATGACCTTGATCCAGTATTCCTGGATGAACCTGATGGTGTTCTCTCTCGGGTGGCGCTCCTTTCAGAATGTCACCAGTGAATATTTATACTTTGCACCTGACCTGATTCTTAGTCAGTAAGTAACCATAATCATACAAGAAATCTGAACAAATGATCAGTTACCTATAATATGGATTTTTTTTTTCACGAGTTCAACAACATGAATTTCGTGTTCTTGTCTTTCAGGGAGCAAATGAGGAGATCTCCAATTTATGACCTTTGCCTGGCTATACAGTTTATTCCTCAGGAATTTGCAAATCTTCAAGTCACCCGTGAGGAATTCCTTTGTATGAAAGCCATAATATTGCTCAACACAGGTAAGAATGACTTGTTCCCCAATGTTGATTGTTCTTTTTTTTAAATTAACCACTGTGACTTTACAGTGTTCATAACGGAGATGTGAAGTTTTGATGAGCATCTAGGGCAGAACTAAAGAAGAAAGGGAGCGTTACTCAAGATTAGTAAACCCTGACAGAATTTATGTAGCTACTGCTATCGGCTTCTTTTTTTACATGGACTGAAAACATTGTTTAGTCATTTTTTAAATAATGTTAATTCTAAAGATGTAATTGTTTACTCGCAACCTTTCTTCAATGTTCCTTTACCATTAGGGCTGGGCGATACGAATCAATTTTCATATCTTGATAATTTTTTCCTTAATCACGATATACAATATATATCTCGATATAAATTTTTTTTTGGTCAAGTCAACAAAGAGACTGTTCAAATTTACAGACTTGAGGGCTAAATTCACTTTTATTAAGGATCAGAAGCACATGTGCATTAAATTATTTGATTGAAATTAAAGTAGATGTGTATTGAAACAATAAAAAATACTTTTCAGTAATCATATCAAAGATAGTTGTGCAAAATGCTAAAAAAGGAGGTATTTTTAACTCAAAACAAGCTAACTCGATATAAACAATATTCCCTTATTGTATATCTTGCGTGACCAAGTCTGGATTTATCTGAAAATCTCTATATATTGCCCTGCTCTGTTTAACATCTTCCACAGAATCCTACTTTTTCAATTTATGCAAGTTCATTATGTGTGGAAAGGTTTTTATAAGTGTCCTGTGGGTTTTCAGTGCCTCTTGAAGGACTCAAAAGTCAGGCAGCATTTGAGGACATGAGACAAAACTACATCCGAGAGCTGTCCAAGGCTATCCATATGAAGGAGAAGGGCTTGGTGGCCAGCTCCCAGCGCTTCTACCACCTTACCAAACTGATGGACGCCATGCATGATGTAGGTTATCTCACAAAACGAAGTACAACTGCATACATTTACCTTTCTTTAATGAGTATCAAGAGCAAACAGGAATGTTTTTTTTTTCCTGACAGATAGTGAAGAAGGTCAACCTCTACTGTCTGAGTACCTTCATCCAGGCAGATGCCATGAAAGTAGAGTTTCCAGAGATGATGTCAGAGGTCATTGCCTCCCAACTTCCCAAGGTACTGGCAGGCATGGTGAGGCCTCTGTTGTTCCACTCCAAATGATGATGCCAGCAGAGACATCCCAACTCTGCGGAGACAGCTTGTGACTGGATTTATTTATGGCAGAATACTGGATCCCTCTTGGGCTTTGAAAATGAAATCAGACTCCTGAAGTTTACCAAATATCTTCAGTTTCTTGAGGCAAAACAGAAAACAGCTTTCCTAAAAATATTTTAGTACAGCTACTTATATCATACATATTATTAAATCAGAGGCATCACTCAATGAAGCTCTCTGCTATTCTGGTGTATGAACTTTCCCAACCTGCAGCTTGTATACAGATGTTGCTTACTAAGAGATGCACAGCGCAGTAGGTTATGAAGTCATCAGAGAAACTGATATTTTTGTACTGAACCAGAAAAAGAAGTTTTATTAGTGAAGAGGAAATGCAGAATGCATTAAAACTTGAACCCTGCCCTTAGAGTAAAGGAATTTGGTTCGAGTATCAGAAGAGTTACT
Organism: Craterocephalus amniculus; assembly: GCA_036024015.1. Lineage (NCBI taxonomy): Eukaryota > Metazoa > Chordata > Actinopteri > Atheriniformes > Atherinidae > Craterocephalus > Craterocephalus amniculus. Next base: position 70,494 of record JAVQJG010239300.1, on the reverse strand, counting down.
CACTGTCTCTACATCTGGGAGTCGAAACTGGCAAGATATCTATCTTTGAAAATATTTGAGAGAAAAAACCCTCAGCTGTGATAAGTAAATGAAAACAACTCAGCACATATCTGGACCAAAACAGCGTTTTGTCTTACATTCTTTCATCTTTTTTTTATGTACCCCCCCCCAAAATAGAGCATACTGTATGAATTTTAAGAAGCATCCAGATCTTCCAAATAATACAAATTGCAGATACTTATGGGATGCATACAACAGACTTAATCATATCAGTCTAGCTCATAAAAAAGTTAAATGTCAAAGTGTTGTTTTATTTAAATCCATTTACACTAAGATAACAAATCACATCCTTTTCCCAAAGTGCCAACTTTATTCTTTATATATTTTTATTTAAGTTGGTTAATAAAATGATCCACTTAAGAAAACAGATTTGATGTAAAGCCCAGAAAAACGTATCTAAATAAACATTTATTTTTCTAAATAATTACGGGTAAAAGAGCCCTTTATCATGCTGTGCTATCAGAGAGCGACTGCACATTATCGCTCAGTAACTGTAACAAAGATATTTAGACGACAAGTTTAATGAATCACTGTTTATTTATCAAGCTGCTTATGTCAGGATACAGGAAATGATTGCAAATGTTCAGATTGTCAGTACAGAAAAGAATGCAAAGTTGTACAAATTCAGGAAATGAATATAATTTCCGTGTCATACCCCTACAGTCTCAGACTGTTAGGGAGTGCAAGTCCTGCATCACTGTTCAAGGCCACCTCACATTCTTAGAGATGTAAATGGAAAAGAACACCCTGATCTTGGCAGAAGCAAGATGTCAAATACCCTCCCAAATACATTCTGGCCTCCGGGGAAAGTTTAACTTTGGCGTTTTCTTTCATTTTGTAATAAGTAAAGAGTAAAACTGTTGTGCATTCTTTTCTTTTTTTAATTTTATTTGCCTGAACCAACATCACCAAAGTGAACCTTCTAGATAATGTTTGACTCTTGTATGGACATGTTGTGACATAAAAAAGTAAATTAATTATTGAATGTCATCTTTAACAATATAATATGATACTTGCCTAATTTTCATTACTAGTACACCAGTGTACTATTGACTACAGTAAATACCACAAGATACATCAAGGGCAAAGGCTTCATCTCTTGAACATCATAAAACTCATTTTGCACAAAGCATATATTTAATGTGACAGTGTTGTAAGAAACAAAAGTAAATATCTTTTTTCAATAACTATAGAAAAGCTTATGAGCAAGTATTGTACAGTACAGTACCATGTAGCTGACCAGTGCACGGCGGCCGTGAGCAGGTTCAGTGGATCAACAATGATCAAGAGTCCACAAACGTTAATGTCAAGGTGCAAATCCATTTTGCTTTCTCTATTATTTTCCAATATATCTGGTTTACTTTCCTTATCTGAAATCACAGCTTGTTCGATTACAGTTAATCAAAATGTATTTTTGAAATTTGGCACAATGGAGACCATTTCCATTAACATGATGAAGGTTTTGTGTTGATATAATTGGAATTTAATAGGTGATATATTTCTGAGAATAAAATGTCTGAAAAGTAATATGATTGTTTTGTGATTTTGTAGGCTAATACTGACACCAGTGCAGTCATTGGGTAATATATTTACATTTAACAGCATTAAAATACCTACTTCTACTCAATATCTGAAGATCCTCTAAAAGCGATAATTTCAGAAGAGGAGGTATACTTTTTGGACTTTAAACTTGTAGAAGAGCAATCGGCTCTGCCTGATATCTGCAATAAAATTGCATAAATGCAGCAATGACAGCCATAACCATAACAGAAATGTCCTAGCTATAAACAATATGAAGTATTTTTCCATGGATACCATGAAAAAAATGGTAAGTTTACCACCTGTTACAAGAAAACAACATAATTCTCTGGGATTAATCCTGTTTTTCCCTCATATGTTGCTTGGAGCCAGCCTGGTTCAACGGAGGGGTAGACTAAAGGATAAAAGAAAGAAAACACTTTTCAAGTACAAAGAAAAAGAGATGCAGACCCCTGATTTGTATAAGCTGATTAGAATCACAGTGTTTTACTATACTGATCCCAAAAGCTGGCTAACGGCAGATTGCTGATCTCAGGTCAGATTGCTTCTTAAAATAACTTTTTACGGTGTATTTTGTAAAGCTTCACAGTCACAATATAAACAAAAATACCACGTTTTCAAAGAGGTACAATGATGAGGTAATGTAAATTAAGGCAACAGCTATAAAAAAAGGTCAAAAGAAAATCACCATAAAAGAATCAATCCTAGATGTGCTGAATAAGGATGTAGAGAAATATGGCCTGTTAATGTGGAAAGCAATAAAAGTGCTTTGCCCGTTTGTAAGTGGTAGGGATCATTTGTTGACGTTTCTGCATTTGGCTGCAGGCTCTGCTGGCTGTGTTAACAGGCAACAGGCACTGGTGCCTTCCATCACTAGGTTACAGTGACCTGACTGGACTGGTTATGAGCCAACTCATCTCCTCGTGGAGAAAGGGAAGAAGCAATAAATAAAATAGAATGAAACTCCAGAGGCAGTTTGACTTTGGTTATGTACGGGTTATCATGTTTTGAGCAAAATAATTCCATATCTTTACCCAACACTGGCCATTTACAAAGTCCCTGCTGTAACCTGTCATATGCTACAGAGACACACAGGAGCAGCTCTGTGCACTGTGCCAAATGTACAGTCAGCTTGTGCAATCCTGCAGAACAGACGATTTTATCTAAATAATACAAAACACACTGTAAATGGGTTTTTTTGATAGCGGTTTGCTTACCATTTGAGAAGTGTGCCCCCTGGGGAAAGCTGAGCTCATGGCTGTGCTCTGCCTCACAGGAATACATGGCCTTGGCATCTCTAGAAAATAAACAAAACCAGGGAATGTCAGGGCATTTCTTAAAGAAAGAAGAGTGGGATTAATTAGGTGTAGCGTTTGTCGATCATGTCGTGTTTTTACATCACCTTCCAACTGTAGCAGACTGTTGGGAAGAGGCATTTTCAAAAAGTTGTGCTCTGGCAGCAACGCTGAAACAATAATCCAAAGAAAAGTTCACTGCACCGCATCAAGGACCGTTCCATTAATATATTGTTTAAAAACATAAGAATACATCTCCTGATGTAATGTCAGTAGGATCCTCAGACTGAAATATAATACTGTCTGAACCAGTCTGTCCACTTAGACTTGCCAACATTTCTTTTTCAAAATGAAGTGAAAGGCAAAATAACAGAATTGGGGAGGTTTCCTTCCTCCTGGCAGATTCAACTCAGACCCTGCAGAACTACAATTAAACTATGTGACACAGCTGCACTTGACCCCGTGCACAACCTCAGAGTCAAGGGCACAGCTGAACCTAGGGCCGGCAGGGTAGGTGCTATGCAGGGAAACTACTCCAGAGACCGTGTGACTGGCTCCTCAGACATGACAAGTCAAACAATCTATTTGTCCCAGGAGAATAAGTGCAGACTGCTGCTGGGTCACATCAACCCAAGAGCAGGGAGCGCATAATTAAAGCCAGCTCTCCCACTAGCACAGAAAAGACATAAATCTCCAAACACATACTCATCTGATTTTAGAAACCTCTCAATGCCCATAAACAGACGATGGAGTAAGATGATTATTCAGGAAGGAGACAGAGGAGGGGAGGAAGGAAGACAGAGAAAAATGTTGCTAAGCAATTGTGTTTAAGCCTTATAAAGCTGTGACAACAGATGTGAAACCACATATCTTTTATTGGATAATTTATAATTAATTTGCCTGCAAATGTCAGCAAATATCATGCTGTAGATATGCCCAAAAAAGGAAACAGCTGTTAATCATTTACTGACTGATGCAAGGAACTCTTAAGAAATGAGATATAAAATTGTATAAAGCAAAATAAACTGGCTAAAATTGTCAACAGAGGGGTTGACAATTTTGTTCCAGGTGGCTACCTGGTTTTAGCATGGGGTTTCTATTAAAAGGTTCAAGTAATGAGAAAAGTATTAGTTGGATGAGCTGTCATAGAAAAAACTACATCTGATATTTTCATAAAGAGCAGTAATACAGTATGTAAGTTAGATTTAACAGAATTTTAAGACTCATTACATTGAGGTGGGCCTTTGGTAGCCATTGCTGACTGAGTTGTCCATCCTGCGGCGGATCACTTGTTTTGGTGGAAGGTCAGTGGGTTTTACACGCTCTTTGGACTCCAGTGTTGTTAAACTTTGAACAGATCCACTGCAGCTCTGGCGGCCTTGAGTGTGACACATATATAACAACATATTTTCTCCATGTAAATGCCACAAAGACAGAAAAGTTTGATACTTATTCAGCTGATACTAAATAACTAAGTCAAAACACAGAAATAATCTCTCCATTCAGCTCTTGGGGACTGTCAGACTTTGAGAGCCCTGGAACAATACAATGAACCCCTTTATGAATTTATTTTCACTCAGTGACAGTAAGCGAAGAAAAATCAGAAGTAAAATCCTACCGTCAGATAGAATCAGTGATTTCAGAGAGGGAGAAGCAGAGCGGTTCATCAGTTCTGGCTTGAGGTCAGAGAGGCAGTGAGGGGCTTTTTTGGGTGCAGGAGACAGTCTGGGTGTTGTGCTGACTGAGGATAGGCTGAGAGCATCCTCGGACTCTCCATCTGTTCGCCCTGTGTCTTCCCTGGAACTGGACTCAGGGCTGCTGGCACACACCGTGCTCCTGGGATCATTGGAGAGCTGTGACGGTGTCCAGCAGAGGTCTCTCAGTGACTTTTCTTGACCCGTCCTCTGTCCGGAAGAAGCTGCTTTTGAGGAGACATTCTGCTCAGATGAGTGTGACGACAGAGACTCCATGCTGCCCATAGGCGTGCTGCTTGGACTGCTGCTGAAAGTGTCACCTATGCAGAGACCAGAAAATAGGCACGCAAAGCTCTCATTAAAACCTGCTTAGCTGGCACATAATTGTGGAAATAAAACAACATAATGATGTATTTTTTCTATTTAAAACTGTGTCATTTGAGGCACCTTTTATAAACGAATGAATCAGTGGACAGATGACTGTGAGATATTAAACACAGGCTTTGGCAGATTGTGTGTGATAACCTGAGAGTATAATTACTGCTTTGGTACTCACTTTCTGCATCTGCCAGGCACAGTGTTGGGGTGTAAAGGCTGCGGGGTTTCCTGGGCCCTTTGGTCAGACAGATGGCTCTGCTCCTGCGAGAGCCGGGCCGACTCTGTGGTTGGGGCAGCGGCACATTGGGATCTGGAGGCTGGTGGAAGATCTGTAGGTCCAGAAGGGTACAAGAATTACTAAACACATCTGCACAATCTATGTATGACCAGATGGGTTGGAATTTCAACTACGTTCTGCGGTCTATAAATACTTTATGGCTTACAGTGAATGGAACAAATCACATCCATAAAAAGGAACTGACTGTTGTGGTAAAATAATTAAAGAAGTAACTTTTCATGGTTTGGTAGGCGAATAAACATCCTGCAGATGTAATAAAATCAGTCATATCAACACTAAAATGTGTTCATTTTATCCATTAACTGTACTTTTAATTTCAAGGAAAGATGAATGGTTTGTGCTTTTTAGGTGTCTTCGAAAGTTATGATGGTTAGTGTCTATCTCAAGTACACAATAAAACTATCGCCTGAGATAATAGTCAATATAGTGTCATAAAAGACTTTTAATGTTGTTCCATCTTCAGCATCTTTCAACCAGGCTAACCAGAAGGCTGCGCTCCTTCAGTCAGGTTATGCCAGAAGTTTCCTCCTGTTGGCATGTTTCCCCTCATCATGGCTAGGTTCATAAAGCTCAACATGAATTGCTGCTTTTCCTTCTATGTTAAGTGCCCTGAGACTACTTTTTGTAATGAACTGTCTAAAGAAGAATAAAAATGGTTTTGACTCAACTTTTCTCAAACACTTCAAAAATATTGTACAACTCTTTGTTGTTGATCTTGCAAATATGTTAATGTATCCATAAGCACAATGGTAATATGGATTTTATTCACATGACACACATGTTTTTAAAGTATATTATATAAAGTCCAACGATGTCTCACCTTGTTGAAGTTCTCAATTAGTATTTCCACCACAATGTTCTGGAACTTAATGTTCATCATAGCGGCTACAGTCTCCTCTTGTGACCGCATGAGAGTAGGCCCGAAGATCACACCCAGGTTAGACACTGTCATCATGTTGGACTGGTTTTGTGCAGAAACTCTGCATGTAGAAGCCAAGTATTAAACAAGCATATGATACTATTTATAGAGACAAACCAATTATGCAAATGTGGAGGCATTTTTAGTAGCCTCCAGACACAGAGAGCTGAAGTTATACCTTTAAATGCACTTATGTGCCCCAGAACTGTACAGAGACATAAATTAGTTTCAGAACTTTTTATCTTGTCTCACAGGGCCATATCTTCCCCCTCCCCCAAGGCTGCAGTGTAACTGATTCATTACAAAAACACGTACACAACAAGGTGTTTTATCAGCAGCTCCAGCATTTCTATATTCTTTTCAGGCAGCTTATGAACCAGAGCATGGACAGCACACACCCTGTAGTTCTGGTCATCTGATTCTAAAGAAAAGAAAACGAGTCTGAATTAATCAGAAGGTTCACACACTAAAATTAGAAATAAAAAGATAGCAATAATTAACTACAGAATTTCTTTCCTTTTAAGGGTTTCCAACATGGATGAGTACAAAAGGGCACAAATTAAACTAATTAAATTTGCACTTTGATATGACATGAGAAATACAGGATGAACACTGCACAGAACTATTCTCTGAGATGAGTTTGATTTTCCTATTGTAAGAGGCCTGATGGAGGACCTAGAATGCAATCTTTCTGCTTTATGAATATTCACAACATGCTGAAAAGAATTTCCAGTTTAGTTTAAATATGAAATAAATGGTACAAATACAGTTTAACCACAGGCATCTGTAAATAAAAACTCAAAGTTCTGCACACATGCACAACTGAAAATTCTCTTTTACATAAATGATAAAATTAAGCAACTGATAAAAACATCAAATGTAAGTAGACTTTCTCATAACTTACTGACGGCCATGATGAAATCTTTGTGGAGCTTGAAGGTCATGAGAGGCTCAGAGAGACATCTGGTAGGGAAAAAAAGACCAGTTGTCATTTACTATCATTTAGTGACATGGTTCCTTTAAAATGCATCCATCTTCCCTCCTGACTCGGTAGTGGCACTGAGTGCATGACTAACAGCAGGGATGTTTCAAAGAGGCATTATGGAGGCAATGATGACTCCTGACAGTTAGGGATCCACAGCTGGTTGGGGCAAGCTGACCTGAGGTAATTCTTCAAACCACTGGTGATTGTTTTGTTGTCCCACATCTCCGGATCCAGGTCCATGTCCACAGGTGCCTTGGATGCTATAAGAAACACATTTTACTTATATATCACTACAATAACATTCAAAGTTAGCTGAAAACTAAAGAAAAAACATGCAACCTGAGGCTACGAGTGAGGATGTGCAAATAAAAACTTAAAAGCAGAGTTCCTGTGTAAAGAGACACAAGAGGAGAATCTCAAATAAATGTAAGTGCACTTGAGTACATGTTCGCCATCTCAGAGATGGAGCTTGAGCTTTAGAGTGATTCTGGTAATTCGCTCCGACATTTCCTGTTCACATGTATGAAATTTATGCAAACAGGATCACGTAGGGTAATTTAATAAGGTAATGACAAAGTGACATGATTGCTGTTACACTGCCACACCACCAAGAGGAGCTCTTTCACCATCTTAAAGAGTCACATCATGTTTGCTAAAGCACTAGATCACAATGACGAAGAACTGGGTTGTTTATACACGGGAGCTTTACCAGGCATAGAAAGAAAAAATATGAAGCATGAATAATAAAACAACAGCCTGTTTGTCACATGTTTGTTTTGTTACACGACAAATGAGAAGGCCTTTAATGATGCTATCATTTCTAGCTACTTACAAAAGACTGTGGTCATCAGCTTCTGCACTTTAGAGTTGACCCCTCCGATTCTGTACAGACCCATTGTTTTTATGCCTATGCAGCAAAAAAGCAAAAGAAAAGCCATTAAATCCTTGGAGCAGGGAGAAAGATTTTCAGTTCATTTAGGGTTGATGCTAGTGTGTTGTTCCGTCATGTCCACTAATGACTGAAGCACATGAATAATCAAAATCAGTGCAAGGCTGCGTTCAAGTAATCTGACACATGAAAGCAGGAAGATTGAAACACCTCACCTCTCATCTCGACGAGGTCGATGCATTTCCTTATGAAGTTAAAACCTGCCTCATTAAGATACGCTGTAATACAACACAAGATCAGGGTAGACATGTCAATTACCAGCTGGGTTAACTCTGCATCATGTAGGAATAATGTGTCTGAGCTTAAACTAACAAGATTAATAAGATACAGCTCCTGGCTCTGTTATGTCAGCTGCATGTCAGATAATTGTCTTAATGAGCGGAAATAGCTAAAGGTGACAAATACCATATCTGATCATATCTGATTAATATGTGTTTGAGATTCTGATCTAATCTTATTGTTTTATACAGGATATGTTTCTCAGTTATGAAAGTTGTCTGTAAAGATTTTTTTAAAAGACACTTACTCTCTTCCTTTTTGCTTAATATGGCCGGGAGGTTGTAAATCTGGAGAGGTAAAAAAAAAAATCATTACTGTCTTGCTCCAAAATCAAAATAATGTCACACATCCCTTTCCACATTACAATATTCAAAATGATGAGGTTATGTTTTATTATTTTATCTTTTAATTCCCAACCTTGACCCACCAGAAGAGGGCGCCAATGGCATAAAATTCATTCCTGTTCTAATTTCCTTATCAAACAAGCAACTAGAAAACATCTTGGCCACACAATAGCCAGCTCAGAATGAATATTGCAGAGGCAGACTGAGATCCTCACCGGCTCCTTGCCATCCATGGCCTCAAGCCACAATCTTCTGTTGGACTCTGATAGTGCCTGCAGTGTCATAACGCCATGCCTGGAAAGATTTAAGAGAAAAGCTGGTCTCAGTCTGATCTCACTGCCCTAGGGCCCCTGGACAGACCATGTTTACACTGGCTGAGACAGCTATAAAAGGACTAGTATTACTAAAATAGCTTGTGTGCAAAAGCTTAACTTAAAACTGCATCCTCGCTTGGCTTTGTGTTTGCATTCCATTCCCAATTAAAAGGTGCTTAATTTTAGAGTGATCCATGTTTTGCTTCCAACATGCAAGCACCTTTCTAAACATCCTGGCTATATGTAACAAAGCTTAAATCTAGTATGAGCATTATTTGCACCAATTTGTCGCACTTCTTCGCTCTGGGCAACATAATCGTATGGTAATGGAAAACAAGAAGAACTTCTCCCCACCCAGTAGTGACAGTTAGTACTAGCATGGAGCTGTGTCAACTTGCATTTGTTAAAATTATGAGGGCATTTCAACCAAATTACAAAAAAACAAACCCATCATAAATCTTAATGCTGTCTCTAGCAGAGGATTTAGGATTTTCATTTGACCAAATATATTAATGCCTCCAACCTCAGTCACTGAGTTTGAAAGGAGATGTTCAAACCTCACAATTTGATATATTTGAAATATTTGAGAGCAAAATCTCCTTTCAGAAACTATGATTTAGCTGTTCAAATTTAGCTTTATTAGCTTTTAGGGAAGTTTTTTTTTGTTGTAACCAAGTCCTGTGACCACCTTTATTTGGTAATTTATTTAATACTTTTCAGTAAAAACATGTTGCTGTTAAATTCTGAGGACCAGAAATCAAATATCAAAATGGGAAAGTAAAAATAACTGCACCTTGTGGATACCTCTTTAGCAATTTGGGTGAATGAACCCTTTGAAAAGGAGAGAGCTGACATGATTATGGTCTTCAGCATGTTTGGGTTATAATGAGGATGAATGCACGAGCTTGAAACTGACTGAAGCCCGGCCCACACTGTCCTTGTGGCTGGAGCATGCACCTTGTGGCAACGCAGTTTATGATAAATGAGTTGTCCTGCAAGTAAACTACATTTATTGTCCATGCTCAGCAACACTCAACAGTGCTGGGCCTGAAGCTGGAGAGTAATGTTAAAACAAGAAAATTAAAAAAAGGTATAGATGGAGTTTATATGGCAATGAAGAGCTCTGATCAAACTTTCATATAGCTTAGTCAGCTACAATCATGTTATCTACCACTTGGAGGTTTTCACTCTTTAAGTAGGTCCTGCAATTCCATTAAACTAAGAGATTACACACTTCCAGGCATATGCAATCAGCTTTCAGTTAAACTTTTGCATCTTGTAGCCCATATTGACCAAATTACATCTGATTTCGCGAAGAAGAAGGATGGCAATAGCAATCATTAAGCTTGGGTTTGAGAAAGAGTGAATAATACAAGTAGCAGCACACATGCAGCACATGCAACTGCTCTGGAAGGGCAGCACTGATCAGTTCACATACCGGACTTTACAGAAAAACTGAAGCGGCCTGAAAAGAGTTCCACGATAGATGTCATTTCTACAATGACATGAACACAGAGAAAAGATGGAATGGGTTCAAAAATAAAATAAATATTGATGTTGCAGACATACAGCAAACAACAGCTTGATAGGGAGGGGACACGAGGAACATGCAGGACACAAACAGAGCTTAAGACATCTAACACTGGTAAATTAAGTCTTTGAAGATGTTAATCCAACCTGAACGGCATTTGCACGTTCAAATATGTCATATCAGTCGGGTTCACGAAAACACAATATGCACAAGAAAAAAAAAACATTACACATGCAGTTCATTGAAAGTTAATTTACATGGCGAAAAAAGGCTTTGCTAATTCTCTTTTAATAGGTAAGTAAAGTATTGTTAATACAATTCTACTACTATTGTGTATTTTCTCCAAGAAAGATTTTTGTTTAGCATTTCAAGATCAAATGCAGCAAAAAACAACAATAACTCTGACTTATTGGTGAATATAAGTTGTTATTGAATCTCACTATTTGTTCATGCTCTAAGTCCATGCAGGCAATAACACAATTTTTGGAATTTGGATCACAGACCTTTCCACCACTTCAATATCAAAACAGAAACGCTTGTCGATGGAGTCCGTTTTCCTCCGAATGCAGGACTTGAGCTTGAACATCTCTGGCTGATTCAGGACAAAGCCATTCTAACATAAACACAAACAGACAAACCAAACAGAAACAACAAATAAACAAAGACAAACAAACCCCCGCACCATTACTGAATCATTTATTGTTAACAAGAAAACAAGAAGTATGAATTTATGATGAGTGAAGGTGTAATTTCTAATTCTGCGTGTTAGTGAAAAAAAGCCTTGGGTTGAAAACATGAGGCTCTCTTCAGTGTTAAATGTTAAAGCCAAGTTGGCCTATCTAATGTCAAAAAGTGAAATTTTTATACTTAGTGCTAATAATGATGAGTGAAGTATCAAGTGACATGTAGAAACTAAATAATCTGAAAGTCCTCTGTTAAAAGGTTCTGAACTTCCCTTTCTTGTTATTTACGGATTCTGTTATCTTTGATTTTTCTCCCAGCCTTGAGCTAACAAGTCCTTTGTTTTCTGTGCCAGTTCAGTGACTCTGACATCTTTTTTTTCAAATATATAGTTTTTCCCCTTGAGGGAAAGGCTTTTTTACAAACAAGCTCTTTGTTTCACTTACACAGATCACACTTGATCTGTTATTTTCTTTCCACTTGAACCATGTATATCTACAATCAATCTAAAGTAAACTTAACCAAAGCGAAGTGAACTACCTGTTTCCCAGCTGACTTATTTTCAGTGTTGCTCATGGTGAAAGTCTTGCTGCCTTTCTCATATGTGCAGTAGTGACGTGTCCAATTGCATCCCAGGGGACCTAAGACAAAAAAATGAGGAAGCAAACGGTAGTACAGCCAAAACGGTTTTGCTCTAACTCACAGGCTTTTGGAGAGACTTCTGAAAATCAATGTGCAATTAAATTGTGATAATCAAAACTTGTTTATTGCTCCTGATAAAAATCTACCATTTCTGGTAACACCCCCTATGCACACATGTCTGAGAGTACATCAAAGTGAATCCGTAAACAAGATGAATTATGAGCTTTGTGTAAGAGGATCTCTTCTGTCGAGGCCTGGGAGAAGTCAAGACATGTTAATGGTGATGGATGTAGATCCATGCAGTTATAATTGAGGGAGAGAGGGAGAGTGAGAGAGCCTAGACGGCTGGGAGCTCTGCTGAGAAGACTCACGTTTCTCCTGGACATACAGGAAGCCCTCCATAGTCCACTGGCCGGGGGGTTTATAGTCCTGATCTGCAGACCTTATCCTCTTCATCAGCTTCTCCACTTCCTGTTTGGTGCTCACAAAGTTGTTCCGTGTCTATGAGAGAAATGCAATATTATGTTGGCTTGACACTATATACTGGGGCTTTTTGTGTTTTATATTTCACCATTTCTTTTTATTGTGGCAGATTTTGAGAAATGCCAATTGTGTAGCTGCATGAGGATGTCTTTACTGGAAAACAATGCGTTAAAAATGTGTTAAATTAAGACCAAGGCTTATATGTAAAGGCTTTTTTTTATCATCTCAGAGTGCTGAGACAGCATCACCATCTGCAGTTCCTATTTGTGCATTCCTCATCTGTAGAGTAAAAACTGATTTAGCAATAGCGCTGACATTTTGGGTCAGAGAGAAATTTGGACTCTCAGGCTGAAAGCATTGAGGTCATAGTAATGGAAGTAAGGGGCACGGCAGCAGCTGCAGTTTTACTCCCAACAGTTAAGTGTTTTTTGACACAGCACCATTAAATGGCCTCAAGTAACCGCCTCCAACGCTACACTGAAAATATCGATCCTCTTCGCAATCACACAGCTATCCATTTGTGAAAATTGCTTGTTACAGTCAGGTATGATAAGCTGCAGAATCTGATTACGTGGTCGGTTGCCTCTGTATACAACTTTTGAGGTGATGTCACTTACGTTCTGTAGGTTGAACTGGAGCTGCTGTTTGTATGGCTCAAATTCGTGAGCCAGCTCATATCCTTCGTGGTAGAATGTAAACAAACCCTGAAGAAAGGCCAGGAGCTGAGGAGGAGCAGCATTCAATGGTCATTCATTGACTTATTAAACATTAAACACCCGCTTGATCACCAGTTCACTTTGAATATTGTCAATTAAAAAATTCATTTTCAAACGATAAGATAAAAAATGAAAACTATGCATTCAAACTACTATCCAAAAGCTATATGGCTGGTTTAATGAGCATGATATCAGTTACCATACAAAAGCAAATGTACTTTTGTAATATTCATGTTGTTATACAGTCAATGTGTTGTCATTAAAACTGTAATTATAATGCTCTCAGTGCATGGCCAGTCCAAACTTTTTCATCTATATTGATCATGTATTAATAAATTTGAATAAATCAAATTTTTTCACGTTGATGCACTTCCTGCATGCAGCACGATGGGACAAAAAAAGAGGTTCTATAAAGTTTTAAACTTTTTATAGCTGGAAGATATGTGTCTTATGTTCTGAATAACACAGACTTCTTTGACCACTGAAGAAAAAAAGAGACATCAGTGGTTTAGCTGGAGGAAAAACTGATCTCATCTCTAGCATGGAGTATCCCACAAACACAGAGCTGCACTCAGTCAAATCCTCAGACACAGCCACTGATTTGATTTCTAGGCTGAGGCTTGGTATATCAAATGTTCAAGGATGAACCACCTTATCTGTGCCCAGATTCATCACAGGCAAGGTTGAGCCTTGTCATTTTTCCCACCGCTACCTACAGGAGATTTGCATTTTTTTTGGCCTGGGTTGTGGAGAACTTGCCAGTGGAGGTAAACAAATGTGAACAGAACTTTTAAAACGGATGCTTTGTTCCCTTCTCACGTTCTCAGACACTTAACAACAATTTGATACTTTTGTCAGTTTCTGCAATGAAAATGTTAATACTGACTCCACACTTTTATAAGGTAAGAGCATTAATAAGGATTTTGATAAGCACTTGCCTTGTTTAGCATAAAACATTTTGATGTAATTTACCATTTGCATCCTTAAATGGATGGTGTGCATTAAAAAGAATTATTCATAAAAATGGTTACTGTGCAAAATAAACAAGACATAAATGTGTACTTTTTCCATCTGCTTTCCCCATTACACTTGATTTATTTACATTTATATAAAAGCAAAATAAAACAGAAATAGAATAACAATAAATCATAAAAATACAGGAACAATAATGAATATATAGACTAAATTAATAAGAATAAAAAAAAAAGAATTGTGATAGACTGGTGACCTCTCCAGGGCATACCCTGCCTCTCACCTGCTAATTGCTGGCATAGGCTGGATTGGATTAACCGGTACAGAAAATGTACAAATAAATAAAAAACAGACTGGAGGTTTAAAAAAGCCACTTCTAATAGATGGATGTTTTAGGTCTGGAATTTTGTGTGCTACTTAAACTACAACAAAATACAACAAAATACAGAGCAAAAAAAGCTAAATGTATTATTTCTCACAACAGAAATATAAAAAAATCATGATACTTCTCTTACCGGCTCAACAAACTCAAATTTTTTCTTCTCTTGCACTTCTTGTATTTTGAAAACATACTCCAGGGATGCATCATAAAAGAGTTGTCTCTCCTTATCAATCTGTGTGTCAGCCTGGGAATGAGGAAACAAACATTGGCTAGTGTCATAACAAAGACCCGGGTCAACCTGGGCCAGAGCTGTGTGGACAGAAAGTTAATGCTCACATTACTGCACAGAAATGGTGGGTACTTAAAAGTGAGGATCAAACAATGGTGCTCACACACAACAAAAATGTTCAAAACAGCACCCAGCCAACCATAAAACAGCATTATTCAAATTCATGTACGGGATGAGGAAAGTTGCTTTGGCTTTTACCTCCTGCAGATATGCCTCCTTCTTTTTGGATGACAAGTTGAGGTGTCTCTCCAGTGTGGAGTAGTATTTTTCTGTCTCCTTATCAAATTTCTTCTTCCCCTCCTAAAACACACAAAAGGCTTAAACGTTAGTTGGAATGCATCTTTTTTTATCCCTCCGCAGAAGAGTGAGACTTCATTTCCACTAGGTGGAGATCTAACTACATTTCATGTCCAATTTGCAACTTGCCATTTAAAATTCTGTCAATATCTCATTGTAGGTCATAAAAGTGGCATAAGACATGTGTACTGACATGATGACAATGTCTGCATGACTCTGC
Organism: Craterocephalus amniculus; assembly: GCA_036024015.1. Taxonomy (NCBI): domain Eukaryota; kingdom Metazoa; phylum Chordata; class Actinopteri; order Atheriniformes; family Atherinidae; genus Craterocephalus; species Craterocephalus amniculus. Next base: position 55,227 of record JAVQJG010239300.1, on the reverse strand, counting down.
ATTATCAACAGGGCTACAGAGAAATACCTACTTATTTTCATGGTACACCAAATGGGGACATGCGTTAAAGGAAAAATACATTTTACTCTAAAACACAAATATCACAATGCATCTGGTGCAGTCACACACACTGCCTCTGTTTGCCTTTTCCTTTCTTGATATGCTCTACTATCCACCTGCAGCGATAAGGCAAGCTCAACAGTCAAGATTCAGACAGTGTTACAGAAGACTTGGAGAAAGGCACAGGAAATGGGCTTTTCATACCAGATGCCCATCTATACAGCATATGGACTTAGAGATTAAGCATTCCACCAAAAAAGATCCAATTTAAAGGCCTTAATCAAACTCTGCCCAAGCAGAGAGAACCTCACTGAGCAGGGGTATTCATGTCTCATCTGCAAGTCTGACCTCTAAACCAAGCTTTGCCTACTTAACGCCCATCTCAGCACGCATACATCTATAGCAGAGCGGGAGGACGAGCAAAATGAAGGGGGATGGGGGGAAAGTGTGAGGAAACAACCAATGGAACCAGATCCCGCTTGTTTGTTTTCCTTCCCATGGCCCTGAAATTTAGCAAGTCTAATCTTTCAGCTTCTGATATGACCTAGAATAGTGTTTTGTCTCAACAACTCCCACAGCAGCTAAACGAAGAATTTCACAGCAAGACACAGTAAGATTCCAACATAACTATTGCAAGTACAGCACAAAAATCAATAGCTAATTTCATGTAGTATCATCTTATTTCCATCTTTCTTACGAAGGCTGGCCCATAAGTGATTTTTTCTGGAGGGGGGATCAATGCTCTATATGTCCTCTTCTCTAAAACAGAGAAAACATAAACAGGTGAAACGTAAAATAAAAATGATTAAAAAGTCATAACAGGCTGACTGGAACCACCAGCCATTTTTTCATTACTAAAGAACAAAAGGGAGGTTATAATATGAACTCCTATTGTGAAAGCTGTGGATATGACATTGTTTTGTGAGCTTGTGCACAACCAAAGCCCTAAAATACTAACGCACACACAAGCATCACAAAAAATTAAGAGCTTTGGTTGAGTTAAGCCCTCCAGTCACAGCAGGAATCTTCCAATAACTGCTGACCAGAGCGAGCCTACCAGAAAAGTCCCCACACACTGCCGTTACATCTGGAGAACTCTTTCACACTTTCAAAGAGCGAGTGGTGACTCAGTGCTGCAGAGGGTCTGTGAGGCCGAGCCAGCCTGATTAAGTCACCCATCGTGTAATGCTTTGTTTTGATCCTTGCAGGACATGTATAAACTGGTAGAGATGTGATGACACCCTAGCAGAGCAACAGGTGTCTGGTGGCGTATCCGTGTGCTGAATGTATCACCCGCCCCCACAATCAAAGTAAAATGTAAGTTTATGATTTCAACAACTCTAGAAAGTTGAGTCACTGCAAAGAAAAAGCTTTTAAACACATGTGGAGACAAAGATTTCTATGTGGATAGGAATGGAGGATGGATACAGATATTGTTTTCCATTAAGAAACATAAATTGTGACATAAATATATATTTCTATTGTCATTTTACATTGTCTTCATTTTACTTTTTGTTAAGACTCAATTTACCATGTTATTTTCAGTTTAAATTATTTATTTAATTGGCACTTTTTCAGATTCCTTTCTTTGTTCATCCAATGCCTTTATTTACCTCTGTATTATTTTTCTTTTACAATTTCTTTAGAAATAAATAATTTTGAAGATGAAAAATATAAAAGGAAAATAATAGAAATAAATACAGGCACAAAATGAAGGAGGTAAGAAAGCACCAAATAAATGATTAAATTCAACCGAAAATTACATGAATAAGTTGAAAATGACAAAAGAAATATAAATTTATTTCACAAAAAGGTATTTTTTTGTGTTATTTATTAGCATGTCAGTTTGTTTAAGCCATTTCTATATTGTGGTATTTATTTAGATTTTGGCTGTTTCGTTCCTTTGTAGAGGTCCATGTTAGGTGGGAGTTTCAGACACAAACTGGGACCAGTGATCAGCAAGCTGCAAAAATGAATGATGTCAAAGCACTTGCCGACACTCTACAGTGCACATAACACATATGAACCTTTCACTTGGGAGATTTCCTCATCTGATTGCTTTGTTCGAACTCATGAATAAATCAGATGCAACAGGGTAATATTCCGATGCGGATTGCTTTTCAGTGCAATTTCTAACTGGTGAAGCCTTATGTTGATGTTAAGAGTGCTTTGATGGCAGCTTTAGTATGGGTCACTTCTCTAATTGCTAATATAATGACTTTGGGGGGTGGGGAGCTATGAGAAAAGAAATACGGGCAGCTTTTCTTCTGGTTATCACGTATTGGTTTTCTAAAGACGAGGCACGGAGAACAGACATGGAAACTGCAGGAGGAATATTTGGACACTGCAGGTACATTGCCAGTTTTGACACTGGCCCTAAGGAGCCTCAGGGCCATCATTTCTGAGCCTCCAATCACCATGGTAACAGATATAAGCTGCAGGGGAGGTTGAATGTGTGTGTTTGAGTGTGATATAAAAAGGACTGAATACAAGATATCACCCACTTTTCTAAGACACTTTCTAATTTCGGTTTAACACCTAATGCAAACATCCATGAGTCAGGCATCAAATGCAGCATAGTTCACCCCATTCTCATTTCATATGGATAATCTGAGCAATGACATGACAGGGAGAACTCTGCGGCCTATCTCTATGAGCTCATTAGAGACTGCTAATTGGAGTATGGGTCCATCGTGGCGACTAAATAGCAATAGCTGCTCTATTTTAATGCTCCACCACACATGAGCTGGTCTTAGATGAACAAGGCAGACAGAGGCAGCACAGAGCTTTAGTCGGAATTCTGCTGCTTTGCTGCAAAGCCAGAAATGTCTCCCTCCTTACCTAAAATCCCACTTCCTGTAGAGACATCACAGACAGCAAAAAGTCGTCCAATTAACAAGAAATAATTACCAACATCTGTTTCTGAGGAGTTCAAAAAAAGAAATACCCAGGCTTCTAAATTCATTGCATTGTGTGTGAGGCATACGTCAAACCTTTAGAGTTAAAATGAACATTTATCATTGCTTGTGTGCCCTGTGGGAAATGATTTTAAAAAATCAAAAGTGGGAAAATAGATACAAATATACTATGCATGCTTCCTTTGGTATTTGATCTCCAACTGCTTCATAAAGACTTAGTAAACCTATACAGAGAAAAAAGAAATATGATATCCTCATGAAATCAATAATTTAAAGCCTCTTTACTGTTATGGTATAAAAATTCCTTTGAAAAGCTGCTTGAATATAGGTGTATACTGTATCCTTTAGGGATACCATTGGTTACTTCCTGTAAATTTTGTCTTTACTTTCCTCTTACTTTATAACGTTTAGCAAAAAGTGTGAGAAAAACCACTTTAATCAACTAAGAGTTTGGAATTTCTTGTTAATATGATAAACTGGATGCTGTTTGTGCTGTATCATAGATTAGTGCCAAACACCACAAAGTCCACAACTCTGAGTTCAACCAGAGCACCAAACTGTATTCAATATTAAAACTGAGGTTATCCATCTAGTGAAACTAGGTTTTATTATGAGGGAAGTAAGAACATTTTTCTGAATGAAACAAGTGCTTTATTTCATTGTGTGTTTTAAAGGCTACTCAGACCAATTTTGAAGCTCTAAGATTACATTATTTAGTGAACTCTAACTGCTGCCGGGCCATGAGTTTATTTTATTATTATTAAGATTATTTTCAAAGCAATTTGGCTTTATTAAATTCAGAGGCAATGAAGACAGTCAAAGTTCATTACTGAGAAAAACTGAATGGAAAAAGCACCTTGTCCATAATTCCATTTCTTTCCACTCCAAAGAGGAATGATGACATGACAAGAAATAACTACAGGCCATCATGTTTGTTAATCTTTTTAAATAATTCTAACAATTATTATTGACTCTTACCCATTTCATAAAGAGTAAAAGCAACATTTTCAAATTCTTACCATTACTAACTACAATGGGACCGCAAACATGAACAGATCACATAAGTTTTACTTCTTTACTGCTCCTTTTCATGCAGCGATTTGGTAGAAAATATGTTTTGTTTTGATTTGATTTTAAAATTTGTTGCGTTTTATTAAATGAAATAAATTAATAATAAAAAAACCTACTAGTTAAATATTACATACTGCTATAGGAGTTCTATGATAGTTAGGAATTCAAAGGTTTTATTAGTTTAACTGACAGTATGCCTTTGCAACTCAACTTGAAGAGTTCATGAAAAAAAATACATTAATTAGTCTGCTGATGGAAAGAAAAAAAACATCCTATCTGTGTGACACACAGCTTCACTCCATAATGTCTTTTTTAGTTTATTTGGGGATTTCATGCCTGAATGCAAACGTCATACCGGTCTTTAGAGACCATAACTAGCCATGAATCATCTGATGTCTGAACAACCTTTGTGCAAATTATGGGTAGCCATCTGACTCCCATCTGGGCCTGTTTGCACTGATTTTTAACACTCATCTAGTGTGGGACCCCAATAGTGTCCTTATGTTGAAGGAGATCCTTGAAGGAAATAGTGTCAAAATGTCAGGTAAGGTAAAGTCCACCCTTCAGTTACACATCCCCTCGTATTTTCTGTCAAAAATGTTCCAGGAGCCCACTTAAATCTCAATAGCTTTGAACAGAAAACATGAATGAATGATGTCAGTTATTTGTGGGGACACAATTAGACAGGACAGAAAAGAGTATAATAAATAAATTGACATGAACAAAGGGAGAAACTTTGGTTTATAACTTCAGTTGAAGCACTGTTCTTTGTCTGGGAAGTTATAACTTTTGATATCATAGAAAACAAATATCTGGAACTGAAAAAGAGAAGCACAACAATGACTTCAGGCCAACATCCTAGTTTGGCAGCCAGCACATATGGCTTTGGAGTAAAAATACACAGTTGTTCTAGCTCTCAGAGCTTTTCCAGTTTATGTTTGCTGTAGACTCTGCAAAGCTTGAGGAGATTTATAGTAAAACATTTGGTCCAGCCTTGTGTGAAGCAGATTGCACCTAATATGTCCTATAGAGTTCCAGTCAATCTGCTGGTCCGCAAGTGTTGTTCTTGTGCCCAGGAAGTTGATACACTGGTTCATAACCTCAGAAGAATAACTCCTAGTATGCCCATATATGGCTAGATCTCCCAGTTAGTCCATCTGATATTCTCAAACAACATGAAGTGCAGTAACTGGAAGGGTCAGACTGCCTGCAGATATCTCTAGATTCTGGGAACTGTGGAAAGTTGCTCAGCCACTCATGATGTCTGCCTTTTAACTCACTCTAGTTGGGCTAATGTTTAGCGGAGGATAGGCTGTAGGAGGACAAAACCATTAGGAGGAAGTGGTCAGAGGAAATAAGAGGTAGTGGGAGTGATGGGGGCTGTGGCTTTTAAGAAACCATTTTATAAACATAGACAGTCGGAGCAATAACACTGATCATGTTGATGTAGGAGAGCGAGGGAAAGAAATGGCATCAAAATGTGCCATTTCATTACAGTAGATACATGTGATGGTTCAGGCATGAAGCACTAGTGGTTATTTCGTCTGACCAGAAAAAGAGAGTGATGATATTCACGCCTCAGCACAGAGAAGAGAAATTGTTCCATTATGTTGCAGGTTGGTTAGTGAAGAGTCCAACGAACTACAGCGAGATGGCTTCTTCTACCAACCAGTGGCTGTCAAGTCATGTAAAATAAATCAAAACCTGACTGTCTGACTTTGAGGCTGAGAAGTCCCTCACAGGGGTAAGGGCTATGTTAAGATGTGCAAATGATTCATAGTATAGTGTAAAGTTAACAGTGGAGTCAGAAACTCAGCAGGAAAGCTGCAAAAAGGCTCGAGTTCTGCCCGCCTGCTCATGTGTGATCTCACCGAGGGAGTGACCACAAACAAGCTGCTGTACTTTCATATTATGCCTTTGCGTTGGCCAGAAATGAAAGCATGGCTCGTAGCAACAAACCCACACTGTTCTTTACAGGCAACTCCTGCCTCAACAACATGTCCACTGTGAAACCAGGATGCCTTCTGGCAACGCTGTGCAGACCCCAACTGATATTAATCCTTTTTTATCCAATAAGTTGGAGAAGATTGCACTGAATGTAACAGGATTACAGTAATCTGATTACAAAAAAATGGCAAATGCACTCACTTTAGAAGTCTTTCTGCAGAGGTAACTTTTCAGAAAGAACACACTGTCTAGGTAAAGTTATTTTTTGTAAGTTTTTTTTACCATATTTTCAAATGTCAATTCATGACATCAAAATAAAAGTGTGAAATTGTGACTCGCTTTCTTTCATCTGGATTTGAAAATAATTTTTCAATACACACATTATGATTTGTGTTAAATCATTTTGGAAGACAGCCCCACATCTAAAAAAAATCTGACATGGTTTATCTACAAATGCCACCTATAATATACTGAACATAAAGGACCTTAGATCAGGGAGGTCTTAACATACTTCAACATCAAAATCACAAACTGATGTCTTTGTCGATGTCGCCTGCTAGTCTGATTAATTATGGGAATGCAGCTACTTTTGGTCGTGTCAGGTTTTACTTTTAATTAATGATTTACATAATGCAGGATAGGGGGTGAGGGGAAGGGTGCGAGGGTGTCAGACCACACAGAATCTCCTGCACTGTTCAGCTGCTAATTGCACATGTAGGCAGTCTCTTACCTTTGCCGCACCAATTTGCTCTTTTCGAAATTTTTCCAGGGGAGTAATCAAGACATCGTCTGCATTCTGAATCTGAATTGAAAATAGAATGGAAACAGAAAGAAAAACAGATGTCAGCCTGACTGGATTGTTAGATCTGTGTCACTGTAACCCTCTGAATGATTCAAAATAATTACTGGGGACAAAAATATTGCAAGAAAAATATCACAAAAAAAATAAAAAAACAACATATTCTACTAGTCATTCAATTTCATTTCAAACATGTTACACATTAAATTATGACTGAGACTGAGAATATCCCAGCTCAGCTAATAGGCTGAGAGATGTGCATGATCCAAATACACGAGGAGGACTGAGCAATCACATTCATTAGTATCTCTTAAACCAGTGACAATGAACAATGTGTTATTGTGAGGTACCAAAATGAGAATAGCAGAGATAAGAGATAGAGCACTCAACAATGGTCTTGCTAGGCAGAAGAAAATGGATCCTTTTTATGAGCGCTGTGAAGCACCAGCATTGTCAAACCTCACTGAAATATGACCCAGCTTTGCAATGAGGCAGCTTTACAGCTGCAGCCTGTGATGCATTTTAATTTTTGAGGCAGTGTATGTCTCTACATGTTGGTGACCTCTCAAGTGTCACGGCTGGAGTAAAAGGTCTCTCCGGGAGCCTCTCTCTTTTTATTCCAGACAGAAACCGATAGGGTGAGATATATTGCACCAATTACAGTCCGTGCTCGATCCTTGTGGGTGAGCAGTTCAAAAAGGTGCTATTAAGGTGTTTCTGAATTTCCTGTGGATGGGCTTTCATCCATCGGGATCAGATGACATCAGACTTGCGGAGTCGCTCTACGGGAGGCTCTGTCACAAATGACATGGCTCTTATGCTGATTTAAGGTGTGATTTTGAGTGGTGAGTGTTTGCGATAAACTAGGAGTCCAGCTCTTTTACGTCTACGATATCAGTACCAATTTGGTCATGTCGGCTCAGATGGGCTATCAGCTCCTCAGCCACAGTTCTCTGAACACACCCTTTCACATGATAGAGTTTTTGTTTTGAGCCATTAATCAAAATGAATTTTCACTGTCTAAAAATAACCCTGTCAGCTTCATCACACAAAGTGAATAAGTGACTTCAAAAGGAAGCTAAAACCTCTATTGTTTCCTATTCTTTTCACATTGTGTAGGATGTAAACTTATGAGCGTGTCAGTACTTCTGCAGTAATGGTATACATTAATTACACCAAATGTTGTTCTTAAAGACAGAAAAACAAAAGCACAATCTTTCCGGTTTGAACAGTTAGACTGTAATGTAATTCCAGTTATTTGTACAACCATCACTTGCACACAATGGGAATTGTGAAAAAGCAAAAAGGATTAACCATTCACAGATGAATAAAATTGATTATGCTGTCACACTGGCACTGGTCTCGGATACATTATGCAATGAACATTCTGTACTTGTGGATGTGATGTAGAAATGGTCAGGTGGACCGAAATGTTATTGCCAGAGCACTGGGAGCGTCTCAGAAATGTCAAGGACAAACCATGAACTGGCAGTAGGGAGCTGGGGGATGTGCTGTAACAAGTCTGATATGAAGCAGCTCCAGCTCCCAACTAACAGGACTTTAAGCGCTGCTGTGCCTTTTTAGCTAGACAGGCCACAGAGCATGTTAAGAGTAAATTGTTTAGCAAGCTGGGGCTTGACTTTTTTTGTTGATAAACAGTTATTCACCTCTGTCTGTCTGGGATCAGTGCAGTGTTGCAAGATTCATTTGGAGTAAAAGAATCTAGTGTTTAAGATTTTCCCACAGCTTGGTGGTTTACACTACAGTGACCAATGAACTAAGACTGCAGCTTTTGATGTCTGAAGCAATGTTGCATTGCATTTATTTATGAATCTATGACAGACAAATTATTTGCAATGCAAGAGACAGAAAAAAGGTATGTTCAATGAACACAACAGTACTTATATCCACTTTTCACAGTTTGCACCTAAATTAAAAGCCAAATGCTAAGGCAAAAAAAGTTTTTGAAATAATTTTGTATGATAAAAATATGATACACAAAATAAACAGATAAAATTGTTCTCATGATTATTATTACTATTGCTGAATTGAAAGATTTTACACATTGGATAGGAAACCCTATAGAGAAGAATATAAACTGGAACCAAAATCTATAAACTGTGAACTTCCATGCATGGGTTAAAACTCTGCGCTCAACTCAAGAATGACAGTTTTAGATGATCAGTAGTTACATGATGTGTGATTTGATATATCCAGTTTCACTAAAGGCACTGTTTAATGTCCATATGAACCAGAATTTTGAAAGGATAATGACAAAAATGTTATGGATAAAAATGATTATAGGTTAAGCTTAAACCAGCATCTGGAACCTCCATTTATGATCAGCTGCTTGTTAGAACTTTGAATTCATGCTGCAATTGCTCCCCAACCACTCCCAACATGTGGTGTGATACGTCATTATATGAGGTTTAGAAGCACAAGGGAAAAAAGTTCTTCTGTAAGATAAATCAAGGCAATTTGGTTACAAGTGACACTTCAAAACTACAAGAGTAGAGGTCATTTGATGGTCATCAAATCAAGATGGTTTAGTCCTCCCCTCATATCAAAGTCATTATGGTATCTGCTGTGTCATAATAATCTTCCATTAAGGTAATGTCGTATTCTCTGCCTTATCTCCCATGCTTTTAGTTTAATTGAGCATAGTATTATCATGCTATAAATGCAAATTCCCAATACCATTTGCTTTTTTTAGGTTAATTTAAAAAGACAGGACAATTAAATACACAGCTATTTAGGCTTTTGAGATTAGTATCTAATATTTGTAAGTGAGTATAAGCAAGGATTTGTATTTATGGTTGATTTGAATTGTTTCTAAAAGTTTTTCATAACTCCAATCTGACAGTACTTTTGTGTGTGTTTGGACAAGAATCAAGCTCTACTTTTTAGAGGATATCATTATCAACTCATTATTACAAAAGAAGATAACAATATATACAGTGTAACGGTAGAATGGTAACGGCAAGGCTTAAAATACCAGAGATATCAGATTATGAATTTCCAATATGTTGATTCAGATATTTATGCATGAAAGCAGCCAACTTATTTAAGACTCAATGGATTACTTTTGAGCTGGCATTGTGCCGAATGCCCTTAGCAACAGCCTCTCTCAACAGGATTAAATCCATATGAGCGAGCACAGTGTGATGCTTGAAAGGATGCAATAGCGCTAAGCAATTTCATTATCAGAGAGGGAGAGGAATGTCAATGTGCTGCTCTTCCCTTACTCCTGGTTTTCCCTGTCCAAATATCAAGCGGATCAAAAGTATTACTCTAAGGTTAATTTGCAGATAGAGATCAGAATACTACCAAGGCCAAATCAAATCCAATAATACAAAGTGCACCATCTGAAATTTACCTCTGTCAAAATTAATCTTAGAGTTATATTAAATGTGAATATTTATCCCAGATAGGATTTGTTATGGAAATATACTGTATGCACATTAGGTTGCATCTGTAACCGACTGAGTTATGCCACATTCATTTCTTGGGATGTGTTTGTACATTTCTGTTCCGACATGCCAAATGTTTAATGCTTCAGTGTGTTTTACTCACCGAAGCATTTAACTGTGAATTGCTCTGTCTCTTTATTTAGGAAGTAAATCATTTCTATGGGTTTTTCGCCTGTTTTGTGTTGAGTGTGACCCAACAATAAAAAGCAAACCTAAAACATATAAAGCCCGGCATGTTTGTGGCAAACAATTGAATATAGCGGTCACAAATGCAAACACCCCATTTTTGCTATTTCCGGTTGTGGAGGAGGTGTCATAAAAGCCTTCAGTAAAAAAAAAAAAAATATTTGTTGTATTATTGCCCTCACATTTGCTTTCATTGCAAACATGTCTCCAGGCAGAAAAGAAAACTCTTGTGAAAGGCACACGGGCTTTGACAAGTACACTTTTTCATCAGCCTTTACGTACCAGTTCACATCTGCCAAGTGTGATCATTTAGATGCCTCTGACAGAAAGAGGTCAGAATTTTAAGACATCATGAAAAAATATTTGACAATTACCTAATTGTGATGAATGTACATTATATAATGGTTTCAATACAATGCATTTAGTGAAAGAAACAGCCAAAAATCAGTCTTTAGGTCAAAGATTGATTAGTTGTGGCACAAGCTAGAAGTAAATCAGGCAAAAATAAAGAGATGAAAAGTTGTAAGATGACACACATTAAACTAAGGAAAAGAGATTTAGAATTGATAAAAATCCAATCAAACTATTGATCTCAGAACAGTGAGTAAACTATAAATAAAATAATGAAAGTTTTTTGTGTCTCCCTGGCCCAATCCCAAACCGCCCCTACACACTATCTCTTCACTGTCGAGTGGGACTCGAAATGAAGTCACACTTGGAGCCGCCGAAGGACACTTCAGAGGGGGAGGGCATGAACCCTCCACCAGAAAAGGAAAGCATGTCTAGCCATGGTAACACAAAGACGCCAGTGTAGCGTTGTGTACAAGTTGTGAGGCGCACCGGCCGCCTCGTTCCCCGCACTGTCCCCGAAACATCTTAAGTTCAGCAGCCATTGCAATGACAGGAGCTACGTTATACTTCGTATAGTTTACTGTATAGTGACTCCATAGGTATTTCTGCTCCAGAACACCCATTATTACCGTTTGATATTTATGATCAAACTTATGAATGAAAGCTGATGATTGTGTTTACATAACATCAAACGTCATCATAAAGAAGCATCGGCTAGTTTCGTTTAATTTTCCCTCACCTGGTGATTTTCTGTCAGTGTGATAAAACACGCGGGACACATGCGGAACTCTTGTGTTAACATTGTTTCCTCCATTTAGCCGTTGCACCAGCTGGAAAATAGTGTGTAGGGGGCGGTTTGGGATTAGGCCCCTGTCGGCCTGTTTAATGATGAATGTTCTTATCAGTGGGATTGTGAAGAGGTCTCTAGGTGATACAGTAGATATTAATTAATTGATTCAGCCAAGCACAATGAAAGTGTCCTTTGTTGCTGAATGTGATTTTATTCCACGTGGAGGTCTTCACCTCTATTTAGCTGTCATATTTGAATGATCAATAAGAAAACCCTCTGAGTTTGAAATGCAGCTGATTTGAGTGCCCGGTTTATTGAGTGTGAAATCCTACAAGTAGATGTTGTCAAGCGCAATAGAGGAATGTTAATAGGGGCTCCTGGAGCAGCTTCAGAGTGAAAGTCAGAAAACACCAGAGTGCTCTCTTAGCATGAAAAAGACTGTGAGAGCCAGACATCTGCATGTCTTTGTATTGAGTAATATAACAGTTAGTAAAAGCCAGGAGCATCAAATAAAAAATCTCAGTACCACTCAGCAATAACCACAGTAACAGGGGGATCAACCAAAAGGAATTAGCAGAGCTCATTAAAGTAGGTGTAAGCAATGCCCAAGGGTCTAATTAATGTGTTAAATACATAATAAACATTATTCTTCTCATCATAATGACGGAAAAAAGCAACCTATTTTATGCTGATGGTGTGATGATGTGACCTTTATTAAAAGGAGGTGTGCAATTGTTGTGTGTTTCTGTCAGTTGTGTTTGCAATTTGCATTGCAGAAAGGTTAGTGTGTGTGTGTGTGTGTGTGTGTGTAGGTGTGTGGGGGCGTGGGTGTGTGTGTGTGTAGGTGTGTGGGTGCGTGGGTGTGTGTAGTCAGGAATAACAAACTCATTGCAGTGTTAAATCTCTATCTGGTGAGGAACTGTCACCTGCAGCAAGCTAAAGACTTGTTCTCTTACTTTTATGAGATCTGAAATGAAAACAAACCTTCTGCAGGCATACTCACACATCAATGTAAGAGTAGATGCGACACATTTGTCCTTCGTATTTTATCCAAGAAAAAGCTGTTAAGTAAGGATGCGAAGAAGCTGCTGAAATGGAGGCGGTGGCTGATTTGTGGCTCCCAAGAGGATTTTCCATTGTTTATTTTAACTACAGTTTGGCTTCCTCTGATATAATGCAATGTTTATTGATACCAGAATTTGAGGATTCTGCAGATCTATCTTTATCCTTAAGTATTAATGTTTCCCAAAAAGGATGTGGAGAGACACATAATGAAAGTTATTATATATAGAAACTCCGTCTCAGTCTAGCAAAAAAGATTATTGCTGGTGATCTTAGCTAAAAATACAAACCTGATTTTCTAACTGAGCATCACAAAGTTTGGTGAAATGGTCACTTTTGTTAATACTGGGGCTTTCAACAGAAGGATGACATATTAGCTTTAAAACAAATTGTTATCATCTTGACTGTACTGTGTACTGCTTTGTAATTCTCTGCTCCTGCATGCCGATGTTAGAAAGCCTCCCAGCTCAGTTTGTTGGTATTGTGAATAGAAAATAGCGACCAATTTTGTAATGGCAAGTGGGCAATTTAAAAGTACTATCACAGATGATTACAAATTACTCATAATAATAGCTGTGTCTTGATTCTGTCAAGCTTGGTTGTCAGTCATGTGTGTGAGTACAAAAAGTACCACTTCACTCTGTGGCTTCAATGCCCTGAAACTTAATATTTTTAACAGTAATTCAACTGCTGTCATTGTCCAGTTAAATAATAAAGATGAAGCTCTAGCTGTCAGTAAGTTAGTAAAGCTCATAGCATGTCTGCATGTTTGGCTTTCTAAAATAACAGACATTAAGTCTGACAAACCTTCAGCTTGATACATCAAAAGATAAAAGTTGTCATCGGAATTTTCAGCAGCTGTGTCACTTTATTAATTGGAAGAACACCTCTTCTGGCAAAAGGCTAAATGCCTCCTTTGCTCTCCACACTTTCCCATGATAGGATGTTAATAGAATGGGAGGAAATGCTTTCTAGCTAAAGAATTGGGGAACAGTTTTTAGTTGAAAGTGACACTTAAGGTAAAACCCTAATGGCAATAGGAACAGCAATAAGCAAAAAATGTTATAAGATCAGACTTTAAAACAACTCCAGGAAACCTGGAACAAATTAGTAAAGATAACTTGGTAAAGTTAACTCCATAGTTATCTTTGTTTATAAGCTTGGTACTGCCAAACAGACTGGGTTAAACACTGCTATCTGCCCCCTTAGTAGTCCACACATCTCTATGATGAGAAAAATGTCCTGTTTGCTATCAGTGTCATTTGTTTACACCCTTAGGTACGGTATGACCCTTGACAGGGTTTTGTAAATTACCACCCTTAAAAGGATCAGAGAAGAAATGTGACTTGTGAACATTTTGACCACGTTTTGGCAGATGCCATAACAATGACATTTGGCATCTGCCTGAAACAAAACTATCCATATTTAAGGTGATATCTATGACAGAGAATTAGGGCCAGGCAAAGAAGAAGAATAAAAAGAAAAAAAATAAACTCAAAATGTGGACAATAATATGAAAGTGTTGAGAATAAAGCTGAAATGTTGAGAATAAAGTCGGCATTTTTGAGAATAAAGTCGGCATTTTTGAGAATAAAGCCAAAATGCTGAGAAAATAATTAAAATATGAATAAAGTCGAAATATAGAGAATAATGTCGAATTACAAATAAAGTGAAAATGACGAAAATAAATTTGAAATGTGAGTGAAACCGAAATGTCAAAAATAAAGTTGAACCCTTGACTTCATTTTCTGGTGAGGAAAAAATATCTTCCATTGTTTGTTAGTTTTTTTCTGTGTGTCCCAACACTCCTTGGTAAATATCCACCACTGTCTCCTGAACTCGACATTTCTCACATGGATGTGGTTGTAATCAAAATACTACTATATACTTCCTTTTTCTCTGAATAAAGAAGTAGCTTGTGGTTAAAGCCAGCAGGAACTGATTCCGAGTCAGTGTAGGATTACGGATCTGAAAACAAGATGTATCAAACTATAGAATATTCCTCATTTGAATTAAGTTACATTACTGTAATTTAGCTGATGCTAAATTACACTTCAGCTTAAGCTGACAAGTTGCTTCCTCTAACTTGAAAAGCTAAATAATTAAAAGAGAATGAAAGGCTTTAATCTACACAACTGGATAAATGTTATTCTTAAAAAGTTGTCGTGTACATATAACCTGAAAGACAGGATGAACGATCTTCTCCAAGAGTCAGAGAAATACAGAATTTTAAAAAAAGGGCGAAAATCCGCCCATGTTCCTCAGACCTTGTTCCAAAGCCCTGCCTCTAAAACCACTGCCCCGAACAGCTGTAGGAGCGAGAGGAGTTTGTTCGGTGCAGCATGGATGAATCACGGGTAATGCATAATTTTATCAACACACACCGACATACCAAAGCAAAAATGCTGCCATCTCTGACACACAATGCCGATGTTGATTTGCGTATGTGCTCTTTCCTTGTCAAAAAGCTTTTTATTTAATATCTTTTCAGAACAACCAGTCTGGAAGAAAGTGTATCTGGAGAAGATCGCATACCCTGCCTTTAATGTTGTCTTTATTTAAATGATACAGATTTTCCATTTAAGCCCTGAATGCCACATTATTTAGTGAAAGAATAAAATTACATTACCCAGGTAACATTCTGAGACGTGTTTAGGTGTTAACAAGAGCAGTCTGTGATGTTTTATCAAGGGTAGTCTCTGGCTATGTTCAATATTTTGTCACTGAGTGTATATGTATCAGTGACTGAGTTGAATAATGATATATCCAGTGGAATCTTGGCTCAAGCCAACAGGTTTACTTTAGCTGTGGGGTGAAAAGCACAAGGGTTTGATAATGTTCATTCCAAATACTCCTCTCATCTAGACTTTCATTAAACAAGCCACCATGCATGTGGCGAGGAACAATGGCTGCCTTTATTTCACAGTGTTGTTTCACGGTCAATGGGACATTCCTCGGTTCACAGGCCAGCACACAAGATACCAAAAGAGCAGAGTTACTGTACTGTTAAATCCTGAGAAAACAGCAGCAGCGCCACAGACACAGATACACTTTACGCCACCTGGTTTCAGCTCTGGAGCAAAGAGACACACTACGTGTGATTGTGAGTGTTTAAAGATGATTTAAAGCATAGGAAAACATTGGAAATTAATGTAACTCATCAGCAAGTAAGCAGGTGTGAAAAATGGTAAAGATTTATTAGAAGAAAAAGCTGATTGCAGAATTAAAAACTATGTTCCTATTATTATCTAATTACTTTTCATAATGAATATTATTTTTATTATCCCTAATGTTTTATTACCTTGTTTTATTAGTACTATGACTTTCTATTCATCCATTTAACACCATTTATACACATGTAGAAAATCACTGGCTGGCAACAAAGAGGAACTTAGAAAAGTAGTTAACAGCACTGCATATATCTGCATATCATAAGCAACTTTGGGTTTGTATGTTGTTTGTTTTTCTTTTAGTTGGGACTACACTTAGTTTGGACAGTCTTGGGCTGTTTTGTTTCCATTTTATGAGCTTCTTGCTAAAGTTAAGTTACTTACTTGAGCTTGCTCTATTTTCCATGCTAACAAGCGATCTATAGTCAGGGATGAACAATAAGAGGAAGTTCTTTACTTACTTTGTCAACAATGTTGAGGACTTAAGAGGTCAAAATAGGGATTAAACTGCAAAATTGATACAAATGGACACAGTACAAATACTGTGAACCAAATTCTGGTTGGATTATTTTTAAATAATCTTCTTATTTTAAATAATCGAACTGGAAAATAAAAAGCTCCACAGGATTTTTTTTCTGCTCCCTTTCAGAAACAACAACAGGAACACTCAATCTGGTTTCCACTGCAGCCATAAAAGGCTCCCTCCCAGGAGGATATGATCATCACGGCAAAAGCCACAGTATCGGGGCACTGCCCTTCCACTCTTAAATGCCATCCAGGCTCACTGGTGCTGAACCTTTTCAAACCATGCAGAACTTGAAACACTTTCACTGTTTACACCCTTTCAGTAACCACTGAAAGGGTGATCAACGTGGGAATTATATAAAGTAGGAATCTATGGTAAAAAATAGAATTTGGGAATTTTTCAGGTAGAATAACACATTTGAAAAGTTGGCAAACCAATCAAAAAGGTCTAAGCAGAGCGCAAAAAGATTTTAGGCCTGACTACCCGTCAAGCCAATAGACAATAAAATACTTCATGCTTGACAAGTTTGGAGGTACGGGACCACTAGACTCTTCCATGCAGTAAGGTCCATTGGTCTACAAAGGACAGAGAGCTTTATTTGCACCATACTGTATGGGACTGTGTAAGATGCAGGAAGCTATGTTTTATTTAAATAACTGGGACTGAAAGTTGACACCAGTGTGCTCAATTTGAACATTTTCTTTCACACGCATGTGGCTGCACATCTGTCAGCATTAATCTATAAGGAGCAACACACTTTTAAAATAGAAACTTCATCTGGTAGCTAATATGCTTTTATTATAGACTCAAGTCTCAACTGATATAACTCCCATTACTGGATGTTCTGAGGATAGAAATGTATCCTGCTGGGAAATATTCAAAAGATTTGGCGAACATGTCTTTGTTGAAGTTGCTCTAATGAAGTTCTGCAGAAATGTTCTGGTATTCTGCACTTTTCTCCCATTTTGATCAAACCCACTGAACACACACTCACAATGTGATACTAACATTTCAAGAATCCCTTTGTTTTCCATACTCATGTCAGCGAAAGGTTTAAGTGTCTCATTTCTGCAGTACAGTTTGTAAGCTGTCATTCCTCATGTTGTATACTTGTAGCTCAACATGTGCTTCAATGCATTTTCAGAGAAGCTAACAAATATCTGGTTTTGATAATGATGCAGGGGACAGTGGGCCTTCATCTATTTTATAGTTAGTGAAATACAGTCCAAAAAATAAAAGGGAAATATCTACTTAGTATTTTTTCCAAGTCCCCATATGACCTAAATGATTAGCTTGTTGCCACAAACATCTTTTATAGAAAAGCAATAAATTATTCATCAGGTAAAAAAAATTGCGATAATCAGCATCAAGTGAGGCATTATACACATCTGTGTGCTACAATTCCTCAGTGATTTAAACTTCCCTTCTATGTGCTTTGGTTTTCGTTCACTTTCTTGGACATTTTGATTTTACTGTGCAAAAAGAGATGTATCAATTTGAGAGCAGATGCCAGCTTCCAAATCCATCCTTCATCCTCTGAAACTGGACATTCATTTCTTTAAAACATTTACACTCTGTAAAAAATTTCATTACAAGGCCTAACTTTAACAAAAGAAACTGTTATAATCAATTGCAAACGCTGACTTTCCTCTCTATAAACATACTGTAGCTTCTGTAACCTGAAAATGTCACAGATAATCAAATTAGCGGATCACATATTTACAGTCAAACAGAAAGCCTCATAAAACTTGGACAAAAACAATTATTTTAAAATATGAATGAAGCAAATGCTCTGGGTCCTTTTTTATTTTGTTATGTGAGTGTTACATGTGAACTTCTGTCTAAGTTAATGTTTGAAGAACTTTAAGATAGCAAAACCATATGACACTTTTGAAATATTTCAATTGATTCCATTGAGTTAATTCGTTTCATTTTGAGATTAAGAAGTTTTATGCAGAAGGACAAAAAGACTTGGGACCGGATCTACTATGATCCCAATCTGCGTGAAGTAATTTGCCTGGGCAACTATGTGGTTTGCTTAGGATGAGTAGTAGTTTGCACGTTCTGGCAGAAATGCCCAAAGTGCACAGTCATTCAAGGCAAACATGCTAAATAGTCTGTGGGTGTTGTTTTCCCTGTGGAACAGGTGCAATCCTCAGGGTGACCCTTTTGTAAATCAACTACAGCATGTTTTTGCATGCTGTAAAGTTTGCACGTGTTTTTTACATGTGCAAACCTTTAATAGATCCTCCCCGTAATGAGAAAAATAGGACATTTTATATCTGACGATGAGTTATATTGCTAACCTCAGATGAGTTCTATGTTTTTAGGGATTCAATTAAATTCAACTTTAAGAGCAGAGCTGTCCCTTTGGATGGAGTCGTTCTCCACTTTAGTGGAAGCTTTCTATAGTAGAATTGATACAGATTAAATACAGCTTTCAATGCTAGAACTGTGTTTATTTTGCCTTGCCTTGATAAATGAGCATTTTTAATAATTCATCACAGATCTCAATTAACACCACGGTGGCAATGCTGTGAAGACTGAAGAAGAGACCCAGTTTTGGAAAATGAGACCTTGAAAGATGCATGATGTTAGTTGTGGTCCTGGCAATGTGCCGAATAATCATTGAACGTCATAGAGCCAACCTTTTATATATAAATGAGCTTCAAAAGGAGGGCAGTGTTAGCTGTATGGGTCAAGCATGTCAATAACAGTTTTACAACTGTCATTGTAAAGTCATGTGTGACTGTATCTGTTTACAGTTGATCTGTGGGAGTGGAAAAGAAAAAAGAAAACTTGCTCTTCAAAGCAAGCTGCTTCTTTTTCTAA
The DNA here is from genome assembly GCA_036024015.1 of Craterocephalus amniculus. Classification (NCBI taxonomy): domain Eukaryota; kingdom Metazoa; phylum Chordata; class Actinopteri; order Atheriniformes; family Atherinidae; genus Craterocephalus; species Craterocephalus amniculus. The sequence continues at coordinate 36,045 of JAVQJG010239300.1, read as the reverse complement.
TATCCCTCCAAAAGTATATCAAAAAGCTATTTTTCATGTCATGGGGGTTTAAAAAATACTAGGTTTATATATGACAAATTGCCTTCACTTGTATCCCCTGAGATTTAAAATGCATGCAAGCAGAGAATAAGATATTCTTCCTGCATAACAAACATTATGATCAGAGTGCACAGACTGGAGCAGCATATCTTGCATATTCCAGAAATTCTGATGAGATGCAAGGTGAGGAGAAATGCTATATATAGTTTTACCTAAAAAATCTATCACAGATGAATGAAGTGCTTTATTTTCATTTGTCTGTATTATCTCTTTTCACTGTTACTCCAAAATCATTTTGACTCGCCATACAATTGTATTCATTCTATTTTATTTTCTCTCATGCAGTTCAGCAACTTCCAGTTAGTCACCTTGACTTGTTTTTATTTCTTACACTATTTGAAAGAAGATGACTTAAAACAAAAATTAATACACCAGCAAACACACACATTAGTGTGTATCTGCTGTCTTTCTTTGTTCCTCTTACTTTTGCATACAAATGCAGTAAACACATTAAGCTGTAAACTGATATTGCCTCTTTGTGCTATCCAGATTTCTAGCTCAGCTTTGAGATTATTCTTTTGTGACAGCAAAAAATAAATAAATAAAAACAAACGTAGGTGTGCCAGAATCTTCCCTGATTCTCCGTGACACTTATCAGATGAGACACAACCATATGCAAGTGTTTGAGGTGAGAACAAACATTTAAACAAATAGTTCAGAACTGCTTCCAAAACATGTACAAACCGCACTTAAGAGCGAAATAATAGCAACAAAGTCTTAGCTATCTATTTGCATACTCTTCACACTCCCAGATCATCCAAACATTTTTGTTCACAAAAATGTGGTGCATTTAAAAATGTCTCGCTTTGTTTTGTCTATGACTTGCAGCTTTCTTTACCATCTTTAGCCTGATCATAGACCACAAGTGACATCACACCAAGTGCTGTCACTTCTCTAATTATCAACTCAGAAAGTTAATTGCTAACTCTCGCTTTGTGGAAATAGCATCAAAGTGGCCTCTGATGACTAATGATATTATTGTGTTGCAGGCATCTAAGATATTTTTATCCTTACATTTTTCAGCTGCAATTAATAATATTTTGCAGATAGAAGTGTGAATAAAAATCAGCTTTTAGCAGGTTATTATGTCTGGTAATAGATCTATGAAAACAAAGAAATAAATACTTACATAAAAACTTTATATACACACATTTAGGCTTTATGCATTTCATTTCAATGTTCATCAGGGAAGCCAAAGGGGTTAAGATGGTTTATAACTCTGCATAAAGACCAGAGAGAAGAGACCCTCTCATTATCCTCCATGCAGATTTTTTCCTGAGAGAAATGATTGGTCACTTGGCATTACTTTTTGACCAGTTTAATTTCTGTTTTTATACAAAACCTGGTATAAGTTAATAAGCAATGTATCCCAGTGTAAAACAAGATTAAACATAGAGTTACCTTGATAAACAGTGCACCCCTTTATAATAATAAAGTCTACAGAGTAGCTTTACCTTTACACTTCATATTTATACTAAGACTTACACATTTTGAAGTGTTTTGTCTCCTCAATGCTACATGCAGAAATGTACAATAATAATAATTTATGTAATCTGGGTATAGATAAAAAAACTAAAAACCATGGCACAGTTTATACATCAGCTGATCGGTTGAGGTGATCTTAGAAACAAGTTTAATTAATTGTGTCAGTCTGATATTGTAGGAGCTTTAACTATACTCCATGGTTCCTGTCCTAATGTTGTCCCAGAAGTAATATTAAAAGATGGCAAAGAGAAAAAGTTGATAATAACGGAGGGTAACTGCAGGTGAGAGCACATGTCATTTGAAAAATAAGTAAGGCATACAGCAGGTTTAAATGTACAGAGCTGTGCAGTTGTCCAATTCACAGCTTGACATGTAGCATCAGCTTGTTTCCTGCTAAACGGTTTGTTGATTGATTTAGCTTGTGATATACTGGGAAAAGTGGAACATGCTCAATTCCAAAAAGTTAAAATGTATAAATAGTATAAATGCTATAGGCTACTAGAACATACAGACAAAAGTCCAAATAGTTATCCCAGCCAAGGTGCATGGAAATGTACTGAATGTAATTTTACATGTTAACATGCAGATTATAAAATGATTACAGTCAATATTATGTAATCAAGGTAGGAAGAAATAAAATTTTACCTCCCAAAAAAATATATTTAGCACTTTCAATCGCAGCACCATTTTTAAATGATACTGCTATTAGACTGATACGGGTGTCACACACAGTGACTCATCAACAGGGACTGAATGATTTGCACAATCAGAGCTTTTAGGGGGAAAAGGCTCTGTGGGTGACATAAATCTATCAGTGCTGTCTTTCTGCTTGTAAAAGATTAGCATGACACAATATTCCTCAGAGCCACACTGTCTTCACAGAGGTAACCCTCATCTTCAAAGGGGAACTCTTTCCATCATGAAATTTGGCTGCACTTTGAATGTCAGGAGATAAATGCTCGCAGTGAGGTATCAACTACATGACATGCCTACAACTAGTGTGGTCAAGTAGAGCTAATCCATACAATGGATTGGAAGTAGAGGAGCATACAAAAAAATTGAGTATCCAACATTTGTCCTTTTTTCATTACAAAATATAACTAAAAAGTCTGCTACATGACAAGATTTAATAAAAATAGAAATCTGGTAATTCAAAATCTATACTGATCCTGCACTTTAAATTTGTAGTTCTGGCTTTTCAGCTATTATTTGTTCAGTTTAAACAGAAAAACTGAAACTGAGTCAGCTGTAGAAGTGATCTTCAAGATAAAAACAAGAATCAAAAATAGAAAAAAAGAAAAATAAACTGCCTGATCCAAGCATATGTTCAAATTGTGACTTGTTTACTTTGTGGATTTTGGGAGTAGATGTAGACTAACTGCTTTTCAGTTTCTTTCCATCTGTGAGTAAGGTGAGTGTAACTGATGTGCGGACAGAGTGGAAGGATCTACTCATCCTATCGAAACTTCTGTTTAGCTTTCAGAGGAAAACTGCAGGACAAAAACCTGCGGAATCTATGTGGCAAAGTTATAAATATGACAGGGGAAATAAATTGTTCTCTACACGACCACCTTTACAGAATTAAAAACGATGGCAGTGGGTGCTCCATAATCATATTTGTTTAGCATACTATTGTAAAGGGTGGAGTATACAGTATGAGGAGGTAGGGAGTGGCGGCATTCTGCAACGCTCCTACACCCACTGGGACTTACACCCCACCTCCATTGCCCTTGCCCTTCACGTCATGCCTGGTTTGTCTGCAGACATTCAGCCTTGTTGGAAGCTTGTTTTTCGACCTTTAGACCAGCCAACCAGAGCTATGACTGTCACTTTTTTGTACGACACGAAAAACAACATCCTATGCTTTAAAATCAGCTGAGCTCAAAAATCCATCATAGAAAACGGGCGGCCTTAATTGGTTTGGCCAAAGTTTTTCTGTTTATTGTGAATGCATTGAGTCTTTTCATATGATTGGAAACTGTTTATTATGTTATGCTCTGTTTACCTTTAATTATCTGAAACACACGGGAATAAATTATACTGAAGGAAATAGCTCTCTAAAGTAAAAGGGATTTAAGTGTCCAAGCTCATCTATGTGTTCAAACAAGCCAGGCTTGTAATATTTTACAATTAGTACTTGTGACTTTTGAGGCAACAGATTTTTTTTTTTTTTTTTAAATTGGGAATTGTGACTATTTAATAATTTGCATTTAGGCAAATATTGGTATTTTCTCACCCACATTGTTTTTCTGGTTATTTATTTTTTTGATTGGTTAGTATAATTGCCGAATATGAAATTATGTTTACAATCATAATGTTTGGACAATGTCCTGGAAAACAAGCGCAAACACATTCAGAGAAACTGTTTACAGCATGCATATGAAGAGACGGAAGAAAAGTATTAAAGCAACAATTCATAAAAAGCGATGCCAATAAAAGTTTTGTCACATTGTTTAGATGTATTATTTTGCCATGTATTCTTACCAAACGTCGTCTTTCCTCTTCAACAGTGTTCAACAGCTGGGAGAACTCTTTAAATGACTGGGCTGGAACAAAGACAAAAGCTCATTAGAAAAACACTTTACTGAAACAGAAATTCAGAATGTTTGTTAAGTAAATGCCGCAGCATGTATGCTTCACAACAATCACCATCAATGAGCACAGAATAAGCTCTAATGTTGCTGCAAAAAGATGATAAAAAAATACTGGAAAATAAGGCTGAAACAAAAAGAAAAAAAAGCCCACACTACCAGACAGTCATCAAAATCAGATGTTCCAGACACACCAGCACAAAGGTTTAATGCTAAACCATTTATTTGCTTTGAATTTTAAGACCCTTCAGTGCAGCACATTTTAGAATGTAATAAAAGCAAGCAGCTGTCCAATTTAAAACCAACTAGCGGTAAGAAACAATAGTTCAACTGAATGGATTCCACTGATTGCTTCCCTTTACCTTCTTCCCCTGCTAGGCTTTACAATAAACTGTCACGATGCAGGAGAGACTGATATGGACGAGATATGTTTACACCATCTGGGCTGTACTCGAGAAGCCGATATTGCATTTGCCATGGGCAGATGAATCTAGCATACACACAGTTTACTTTATCTGCTGCAGAATTGTGCTTCAATAGCTTCACAGCTTCATTAAATACAAGGCCAGATACAATTTGGCCTCCATTGGTCTGCCCCTATGTCACCACGTGCCCGGCCATTTAGCAGTGGTGGAGCTGCTCTAGCCAACACAGTAACATCATTATCAGCGCTGACAGCCTGGCATGGGGACCCATGCATCATCTTAGACACTTTGCTCCATTTACACACCAAAGCTTTTAAAGACCAGAGAGCAATGATTTTGTGCCAGTGATCCTGCAGGCAGGCTGGCCTCCTATTAACGTTACCAGCTCCTTTATCAACACTGCAAACCTCTTAGGGGGTAAAGGGCACAGCAGGATCCGCTGATGGGACAAGATTAGAGAGGAAATGGGAGTCAAAGTGGGGTTACAGCTTGCATATAATTCACTGGTAAATGGAGGAATTGCAATGGATCTGATTTATCACTGAATAGAATTATATTTTCGTTTCTATAGAATAGATCATAAGGAAACTTATAACAATAATAAAGACGTTTCTTGTGTGAGCAAATTCTTTTGCATACGATCTTAAGAGCTGTATATTTTCAATTAATCCTAAGGGTTGACATGCTCCCTTTCTGCTTAATATCAAACTCTTTTGTTCTAGATTTGCGCTCATCAGATATGTGCCTCTCCAAAAGGTTGTGGATGGTTCTCGGAGACTAAAGGATTGACCTTCTCAGAGAAGGGTCTTCAACTTTTTCTGAAAATTTAAATTTCTATAGCCACATCAATCTTTTGGGCCCATTGATTCAGAGATAACTGACATGGAATGTGAATGTCACTGCAGGAAGTCATAGAGTGAAATCAATAAAAGGTCAGGTGAACCCTTCTGGCAGCACACACACGATCCCAATGATATGTGGAGAGGTTGGGAGCATCAAAGTGAAATGTACCAATACTGCATCAAGATCATGGGTGGCATTCTCTCAAGGGTCTAGCTATGTCAGTCCGAAAGCTCGGTTTCACTGATGACTAGATTGATTTCAACAGGCTGGTTCATTTTTCCTTTCAAAAAGTTATCATGGCCTTTCCCCCGAAGGTGGTGAGTGAAAACAGCAGTAGGCTATTAAGGACAGATACTGAAAATTGAAACTCTTGCCCTGTTATGTAATCACAATTTCACTGGTTTGGATCCAATTCATAATTTTTTCAACTATTAGTACTTTAAAAAACTCAGCATTTACCGCTGTTATAACTGCTGGCACTGCGCCAATAGTTTGACTATAAATTAAAAAATCAATTTTAAGATGTTTGGCTAAAATATACATTGTTCAAACTGTGATCAACACATCCTTTAGAGTAGGGCCGGGACCAGGAGGATTGCCTTCAATTAAAGCCTGCCTCATTCTAATGAGGCTTGGCTTTGGGTGTGCATTTTTCCATTAAGTATAATTAGTAACTGTGCCCATGGCCACATTTCAGTTACAGCAGCTTAGCCAGATAAAAAAAAGAAAACCCACAAAAACAACTATTCATTCAGTTTTCTGATGAACATTATAGCCTCATGAAGAGGAGGTCGATATCCAGTCTGGTCTCACAGATGGATAATAATTCTGCCGTCTACAGCTCAGCTCGGAGTGAAGGACTTAAGCTGAGGATAACATATTCAGTGCAAAACAAGATGAAAAAAAAAGAGGCCAGTCCTGCCCATTAGAGGCAATACGGCCCTCTGCACAGCTGCTTTCAGAGCCCGTTTGGAGGCTATGAGGTTTGCACCTCCATTAATCTCTGACACTGATCACAATTAGTCTCTTTAATCTCTTGCAGACTTGAGAAGATGCACAGGAGGCATCATAAACAAATCAATAGCATTAATTATACATGATTAGAACCAGCAGACCACTGTAAGATCTATAAGCCTACTCAAAACTAAATTTGCAGAGTATGCTGAATTTTGTCTGTAAACATTCACTCTAATTAAATATATTCCTCCGCTCTATACAAGGCATCTTTGCAGATCGCAAATACCCAAGACTGGTTTAACATCATGGATCAGATGTCCACTTATGGGGTTGTTTTACTAAACACTTCTGCAAGTGCGCTAAGTTCTAGTTGTGTGTGTGTGTGTTTGTGAGACATATAAATGAAATGATAACAGGTTTGGGAGATGACTGTTTACACAACAATTTGTGGTTACAATGCAGACTTTATGTAACATGTGACTGCATAGCATTCCTGTTTGTAGATGCCGATCTAGTGGAACGCAATCTTCATGTGGACACCATCATGGAACATTCGAGGAGCCAAAATTGTCTGTTTCCTCAACAGAGCATAATTGTCCTGTAATAGCACAGCTGACAGTTTGATCCAGGGTCCCTTCAGAAGCTACAGTGTCCTTAGACAGGACACTGATTATGTTTGCAGCCAATGTCGTACAAGGAGCATGTTGGCTCTAGCACCACTGGTGTGTGAATGTGTGTGAAAACGGGAGAGTGAAAACACATCGTAAAACACTTTTGTGGAAGCTTATGGTTAACAGGATTTTGTACAAGAGAAGAAAATTTTCCAAAGTTATTTAACAGCATTGACATCAAAACACTACAAAAGACAAACGACTAGCCCTTCTTCTAATTTAGAGGACTCAATAAGCTCCAGCCAGGGATGGACAACAAATAAGCTTTCCACCATAAAAAAGCCCCCTTAATTTCTAGTGTTCACATGACCTAAATCGATGATTGATGATTTTTTTACTTACGAAATGGTTGACTGCTTCCACTTCCTACATGGTAGTGTTTATTCTTTTTTAATGCCAAAGGACATGCAGAATCTTAAAATCTCTGTGTCAGTACTATTATCAGAATGTCTGATTGCCATGTAATCATACAAATGTTCCCCGAATGTAAAGCAAAACTCATTGGGAAGACTATGAAAACTGAAGTGATGGGTGTGGGCTAAGGACATGTAGAACATGTATATTAAAAGAAAGACACAAAAATAAACCTTTTCTACATGAACCAGAATTCCTAACGTTTTGTTCAAAGCTGAGGAAATCAAAGCAGACCATTTTCAGAATATAATGCATACATTTGTTTAAAAGTATCAAGACTGGGTAATATAGCAGAGGTTGTCTTTCTGTGGAGCTGTTTCGCTGTTTCTGGTAAAAGAGTGATTTAAAACATCAAAGAAATAAAAAAATAATAGAAATACTAAAGTACAGTGTCAGAAACCTAGGTTTGAGCTGAAGGTTTGGGGTCTCTCTGCAGAACAGTAACCTCAAAAGGATGTTTGAGGAGTAAAAAATGGATAAAAAAAGTCACATCCCCAGTATCACTGGAATCCTTCGAAGTGACCTGAAGTGAACTGCTGTATAAAGGACTCAAACTTATGATCTTGAACACATGGAAGTGGTGGAGTGGCAGAAACTACAAGAAAGAAGAACAAACTCTCTATGGACACAAGAAACCTTGAAAAGTTGTCACTGTTGACAGACAACAGTGTTTTTACAACCAAAGAAAGCAGTAAAGCATAAAAAAAAGTTAACAACAAACATGTCTAAGATATAATCTTAAGGCCTAAACTATCAAAGGTTTGCACATTTTAAAATGTCTGCAAACTTTAAAGCACACCCAAAAATGTTTTGCAGCTGAATTATGAAAGGACTGCGCCTCTTACACAAGCAAAATAACACTTGCACTTCATTTAGCTTGCAGATTTCTATAGAATGAATATGCATTCTGGGTGTTTCTGCCAGAATTTGCAAAATGCTGGGAGGAGTAAATGTGAATAAATCAGCTTTGTGATCGAAATGTGATTAAAGTTTTACATTTTTGTCCCTTCCTCCAGTATCTCCATATTCAATTGGTCAGTTTTACTTAGCGCCTTTTCCCTCCAAACTCATCATTCTGTTAACCATAAAACACACAAAATCCTCATTTAAATAGGGTGTCTCCAACATGTTTGTACCTGCTAACATTTGCACAATCAATCTTAGTAAATCACGCTCAAACTGTGGTCCAGTCCCATGTGCAAGATTTTACTTTGTACAGGCAAATTACCTGTGCAAATGGGAATCTTGGTTAATACAGCCCTTAATGGCAAGGCAAGGCAAGTTTATTTGTATCGCACATTTCATGCAAAAGACAAAGTGCTTTACATCAAACATTAGCATTACAGCGATGTGCAGAGGTGATTTCAAATCAAAGAGAAGAGAAAGGGAGTAAAGAAAGGACATACAGTATCAAAAACATAATCAAGTTTGAACATTCAAGCTGAAAGGAAATTTTTGACTGACATTTTTCCATCTTCTCCATTCAAACATGTCATATATCCCTTTGGTCAGAGCAGTCTCACTGCTGTGGGTCTGTCTAAAAATTTACTGAAAGACATTATAGTTGTTACATTGTTTTAATAAGTAAAAAAAAAAAATTATATATGTATTCATTAAAAATTCCAATAACTCTGGGCATTTTTGTAGACATTTTGATTAATGGAAAGAGGTCTATTTTTGCTTATCTTTGAAGACAAAAAGACAACAGCAAACTCTTTTTTCTCTGAATTATTTATATAATTTACAGTTTTTATTTGTTGTAAACAGGTAATAAGGAAATGAGAAATTAATACTTTTTATCTTGCTAAATTGAACTTACCAATGTTCACTTCATCATCTGTCTCTGCATCACCAATGCACTCAAACTGGAATTCTTGCAGTGACTGTGAAAACTTCTGGACAGCAGCAGACAGACCTGAAAAAAATCAGACAATCTTAGCATTAGATGAAGTTTAGCAAACAATAATCAGACACTGGCAGCACAGAAATAAAATTTACATGAGTGCAGTGGACAGAAAGTTGAATGTAACCTCCCAAGAGTGTTCAAACACAGAGCAGTTAGTCGTTAACTACCTATTAACATTTCCAAAACAGGAGCACATTAAATATCAACCAATAGCTTTCATTAAACTAAAACCATGGAGTAAAAGCTGGTAGTTTTGTCTAGCATTTTCTGCAAAGGAAAAACATCTAATATGGTCTAATAACTGAGGGGTTACCAGGGATTAGGCAAACTGTACACTAAATGTTTCTTAATTAAAACTAAAAAATAATTCTGACATGCAGAAAAGAAATCGAGGTAATGCAAAATTGTTGTGATTTCCATAGGTGAGCCTTGACCACTGATGTTTTTATGCACAGCATTACCAGAGCTCAAGCCCAGAAATCTGACGACATAAATTGTTCACAAGGCTTGAAGATAAAAAATAAAAGCCAAATTGAAGTCACATGGAGAAAATATTCATGCAAGGGGTTGCCAGCACCTGCTCTCAGCCCTGTCTCATGCGCTTCTGCTGCCCAAACTAATCTTGAGCCAAATAGGAAAAAAAACCTGAAATCTTTTCTCTTATGATACAAAGCTATATCTTTATATGAGTTGCTGTGTGGACATCACATTTCATCATTATCAGTGCCTCATAATGGCCATGAGAAGTACAAAATGCTAAATTTGTGGGCCTTTTGGAAAGCACCCAGACAGATCTCCATATTCACAAAAGGATTCATGACATTCATGTCTTCCGATAGTCTGCCAAAAATCTTTCTGTTAATGCTCTATGGTAAATAAAGTGGAGTTGCACGGTGCCATTCTGGTCATGCTGACCACTCAAATTGCTTTGACACCACATGACACATTCACCCTTTCACACACACATCACTTCTATTATATTCTTAGTGCTTTAATCTGTCACATTCATTCATAACCCAATGGATAGATGTATCAGGGGGCAACGTGCAGTTCGGTGTCTTGCCCAAGGACACTTCCGCATGTAGTCAAAGGAAACCTGGAATCGATCCACTGACATTCTGGTTGGCAGATGACTGCGCTTTCTCCTGAGCTACTGCTTCAATATTTCAATATTACAGCCTTCAATATTAAATGAAATGTTAGTCCAGACCTGAGTGGTGCCATACATGTTAATAACAGCATTATGCATGCATTAGTCGTTAGGTCATAAGATATTCATCTAAGTTTACAAGAAACTTGAAAGCAGTTTACAGACTATTCATAAAACAACAGTTTAGAAGCTTTAAAAACAGTTTAACTGAAACAGCAGTGTCTGCTGCTCTGTTAAGAGTAACGTCTGATGCACTTATTATCAGATACGCACTTAATAACTTTTAATTATGCCATTTGGTAGTTCCAATACCCTGAAAACTTTATTGTGAATTATTATGGTTGATATCTTAAAGAAAAAGTTCTTAATAAATGTCACATATTGTAAAGCATAAAAACACATTTTAAGATGGCACTCCTGAAAAATGGTGGTTTTCCCAAGCAGTGCAGTGTTTACTGAAGGAAGATCAGGCTGATATGTGCTTGTTTAGCTATGTTGGGCTGTGATCTGTCATGTAATAGGTTTCAGGAAGTGGAGATGTTTGTTTGGAATTCCCTTCTCTGCCAGTCAGATTCTTTTCTTTACCATCCTGCAGATTTGTTTACCGATGCTGAGCACACCCATTTTGAATTTCAGTGTGTCTTTAAACTAAATTAAATTACACATTAACCTGATTATGTTAGAATCTTAGTTCATTATATAGCTATTGCTAAGGTGTTGTGCCAATTTTGTGATGCAGCTCATAGTTATCTTTTTTTCTCTTGAATAAAAACCTACTATTTTTCAAATGCACTTGTGCAGTGATCAACTGTCCTGCAGATGTTTACCAGCTGCAGTACACCTGGGTCAAATTATTGATTGGGTCATTAAGAGTCTTTTGCAGAACTTGACAACAAGCTGTTATTTGAAACCATGCAGGACGGGTGCTGATCCTGCACCAAGATGCAGCATATTGGTTCCTCCTACACTATGAACTGCATTAACAGTATTTTAAATGTCTCTGTGGGTCCAGATGAAGTTTTGTACAAATAAAAAATTCTTGGATAAGATAAGAGTATATTTACTAATCTGAGTAAATTTCCATGTTCATCTGCAGGTTTTTCAAATTAATACAGCTAAGTATTCATCAGAAGGAGAAAACAGAACATCTGTCAGTTAAAGCTAAAGATTAGTGCTGTTACTAATGTGGCAGGACGAACAGAGGGGCCCGGGCGGGGAATCGATCCCACAACCTCCCGGGTGAAAGTCATGCGCGCTTACCAGTCAGCCAAAGGGATATCCCCATGGCCAAGTAGCTAGGGCGCATCAGTCGGAGGCACACTGAATGCTGGTAGATAAAGATGGAGTAAATATTTTATATTGTTTGGATTTTATAATGCAGTGCTGGTGAGAAGTCCACCTGTTTAACTACTTAGTGATCAAGTCAGGATATTTCTATTTTGAAATACATCTAGTATCTAACCCTCCAACCACAATTACCAACAACTAGTTGTGTACCACACATAGAAGGATAACCAAAACCTTGTTTCCAGACCTCGTTTAAAACCAGGAAGAGGACACTGATACTAGTTATAAGCACAAACAAAAGAGTAGGATTTCAGAAAAGGAGCATGACAGATTCTGCTAGGGAGAAAAAAATTGCTTTATGATGTACTGACTGTCAAAGTCAATCCCTACTGACATTCATACAATAGCAGTTGTGTAAGTGACTGAAATACTGACTATATTTACTTCATCATGGGTCCATTGATCATAATACTTAGATCTGTCCAGAAAAATTAAGCTGAGATGAGCATTTTAAGCTCGGTGTCAAAACTGATACACGACACAGAAAGAGTGGAAATCCTAGAACAAGTTCTACCTTTGGATGTTCTCACTGTTTGCTATAAATTTTTTATGTTTACTGCATTCCACGAGTTTAGATTTGATGAAAATATATTCTCTTTTTCATGCCTGCCATTTTAAAGATCCATGGAAAAGAAAAGGAAAACCTTACTCCTGTCTTTAATTCAAACTCAAATGACAATGGAAACATTTTCAGAATCATTTGTCAACTGCAAATTTGTGTGAGACCAAATAAAATAATACAATATCACAGAATGACTATGTGTAATTTAACGTCCCGGAGTGTGGCCTGGGCTTGACTAGCTTGCAAGTCAAAAATAAAAACAAAATTAAAAATCGCTGCACTAAAAACCCAACAAGACCAAAGCACATGGAGGTGTAACAGCTGGGAGGCAGAAAAACAACATGGTGGCACAAAAGGACAGGAATAACAAACCTTTTTTCTTGGTCTTTTTTAGAAATGTTTTTACTTCAAATATTTATCAGTGTGTTCATCTGGTTGTAACTGGCAGATAGCTTTGTGCGAATGTTGGTCTGCATGGAATAATGAGCTGTGGTCATCACTTGACCTGTATGTTCACCCCTGCACAAGTGCAATTATACGCAATATAGGAGTTGGGGTGACCTGAGAGCATGACTGCTGACCTGACTCCATCACCACCTTACTCAAACCACATCAAACAACATTAGCCTTACTTTTATACTTTAAGTGGTATTAAAACCAACCATTTTACACTTTAACCTGAATATAAAGCTTAAGTTCACACTATAACTTCCACAGAGGTATTTTTTAAACCCTACTATTTTGACGGCTCTGCATGTTAAAAAGCAGGAGAAAAAGCACAGGAAAAGTAAATTTTGTCCTCTTTGAAAATACAAAATCACTTACATAGAAATGTTTACATATGTTTGAGTTACATGGAACTCAAACATATGTTTGAAGATCAGTAATCCCTTGAACTCTAATTTTCATCATAAATCAGTAAATACACTCATCACTTGTATTTCAATGTCAAACCCTACACTGCATCGGGTTAGTTAAGGTTACAAAATAGTTTGTTTTGCGTGCAAACCAAAGAAGTAAAATATCTTTGATGTGGAAAAACATGTTTTTCAATGCAACAACACTCACATACAGAATCACACAAATCATTTTGATTAATTCAGTCAAAAAAAACATCTATTATTTTTTCTTTGTTAAATTGTGCTGTGACTTATTGTGTATTACATTACTGCAGAATCAGTACGTTTATATTTGGGGTAATTTACAAACAGATCACTGCAAGATAATTCAGTAAATATGATGTGATTTTACAAAGAACTGATTTAAGCTGTATATAAGAATTTGTTGTACAGCAAAGCTTTATGCTTGCTATATCCTACTCATCCAGCCACAGGCAGTCTATTTTATGTAAAAGCTCCACGGGAGCCACTGTCGAGCAGTCTTGTAAAGCTTTTTACATGCACAGTCTCAAACCTTTGAGTTATCAGCAGCTAATCATGACTGAATGAGAGCAATTGCTGGTTCAGTGCAGTGATCAGCGTATCGTAACAATTTAAGATTTAGAGAGGATTTAAATGCCTATTAATATCTCAGGGCCAAAATCCGGCTTGGTTTTCATTTACTCGACACTGCTAGTATGAGATACAAACTCCCATTTTAATTCTGGAATGGTCTGGAATGACGGAAAAAGAAGCATAAAAACCAAAATAAGCTCATGACACAATTCAGTGAGTGTTGTTATAAATAGGATTTATCTTTTGTACAGCTCAGAAACGTGGTAAGGCATTGCAAACTTTTTGTGGAGGAATACTTTTTTATGTGCCAAAATTAAGTTGAAGTTATTGATTATTATTAGCCACTCTATAACTAAACATTGCATTTAGCCAGTTATGTCTCTGCAGCAGTAAATGATTGAACAGATGGATCCATACTAAACGGTGCCTGGAAAATGTCATACAGTGTTGCATAGTTAACAATTTACAGATATTACAAAAGGAAGTAAGATGGAGAACAAGGGATGGATAACAGATTCTCAAATATGTGAATCTTGTTTGAACCCTTCCTTGAAAGGGCTTCTTTTTCCTTTTTTTCATCTTCTGATCACCTCCCCTGTTTTTTCCTCAGAGCTCACAAATCAGTTTAACATTACTTGTTAGGGGTTAGGAAAACATCCTACTTAAACAGAAAAATAAACATCCAACAACTATTATAATATGAGCCTAATAAATCCAGCACATCCCAAAGTAATACGTACAGGCAGTCTGTGGGTTAAAAAGTGAGGCATAAGCTTGTGACCGACTGTTGGTATGTGACAAGCTGAATAAAAAAACAAATATCAAAAAATAAGCATTTATCACAAATAGAACAGTGAAAACAGACCAGGAACAGCTCCCAGCAGAAGTCCAGACTTGAGTTCATCCAGGTGAAAGTGTTTGTTTTATGTTAAAGTGTTACTCTGCTTGACAGGAATACTTGTTTTTTAGTTAGCAGAGGTATAGAGATTTTTGCATGTGAACCTAACGTTGAAAAATGGAGAAAAAAGAAAAAGGCAGATTCTGTACAACTACATAAAATAAAGGCATGAGACTTGTGTAGAACAGTCTGGAACATGCAGCATGTTGTCAGTTTTTAGAGGAGTAAACTTTTTTTTTTTCTAATGGGCTGAATATTCTTCTAAAGTTTGTGATTATGGAGTTACAACAGTTTTCATGAAATAACTAAGAAGACAAACAATTTTTCTCTTTTTATGGCTTAAATACCTGACCACTTTATTCTAATGGCATTACTTACATAGTACACTAACAGGACAACATTTCATTTCATTTTCAAAAGAAATTATAAATCACTCATGCGATATACAATGCATTAGACATTGATCTGTATGAAAGTGAAGAAAGTGAAGAAAAAAGTGAAGAAAAACACAAGAAAATCACACAAGAAAAAGTAATTAACTCCCTTGTTAAAAACCGAAGCTAAACTGAACAAAGCACTGATGCATCACCTATTCAAGCTATTTTTTCACATCTATTTTTATCTTGCAGCTCACTTGAACCCCTTAATTTCCAGAAGGTCAATGGATGCTGAGGTGGAAGCAGCCCATGTCCATACACAGGTCTAACACTGAGGTGCAGCTTTTGTCTGTGCATGCATAATTCAGCTGAATTCATAATTAAAGGCAAAGCCAGATGAAACTTCTGGAAAACACTGACATTTTAGTTGTCAGCCACCACAATTTAAAAGTGCATTTTCTTCAGAACCACAATGACTCACTAATTGCTTCTCGCTTTCTCTCTCCTCTCATCAGCAACCATATCTTCACTTCAAACAGCATGGAACATAAAAGTCATTTGCCTGCAAAGTAAGAAATGCACACAGTGATAAACAGTGTTTATTGCAGACACTGTTTGTGTGATAGAAGACTCATTAGTTACTGTAAAAATGGAGGCGGAGGTTGCTGTATATCGCACTTTGCAAAGCTGAATCAAACCGGCGCATCTTACACTGATGTTGTTGTGTGGACATGAATTGGTAAATGCTTTTACCTGAATTTATGTGCTTATGAACCAATGCTTTAGCTTTCTATACACGTTATGCTCTCCTTATCAGGTTAGGAATAGCGACACTCCCATCGTCTATTGCAACTTATTTCACTGCAGGGTCACAGGGGCTGCAGCATATTTCAGCAGTAAAGGCAGAAGGCAAGGTCCACCATGGACAGGTCACCAGTCCATCACAGAGAGACAAACAACCACTCGCACTCACACCTTGGGAGGATTTAGCGACACCTATTAACTGAAGCATGCCCTGTTGGAGGAAGATTAAATATCTGGAGACAACCCACATAGGTTGGGAGAACGTGAAGAATCCACTCAGAAAGGCATCGGCCGAGAACCTCCTTGCTGTGTGGCGACGGTGCAAGCCAACGTAAAACCATGCAGTTATGCAAGTATGGCAATACAAAAATGAATAACTCGCTGCTTATAGGAAGCTAAAGGTAATCAGTTATTTTTTAAAAACAACAATCCAAACTACTATTACCTAAAAGCTGTTGTGAACATAAAAATGGGTTTTCACAGTTTAGTTTGATGTGTCCTTCCATGGATGTTGATACCTATTAAGTTCACACTGACAACAATAGTTGATCAAAAATGGTTTCATAAGTGATAGCTGCCCTTAAAAGAACATTTCCTTATCTCTACAGGAAAATACATTTCTTAGAAAACTTGCAACCAAACACACACAAAAAAGCCTTTTGACATCAAAACTTGGTGTGAACTATCATTGAAAAGGTTTTGATGATGATGATGATGACATCCAGTTTGCATTAGTCAGATGCATCATCTTGTATATTTGTGATCATTTGGAAAAGTTGCAAGAGGCTACCCTGAGTGCCACTGAGGTGAACCTTTCCACAAGATGTATTGTGTCATTGATGTTCTCCTATGATAAGCTGCAGATCTGAGATCAATACAGTGATGTGGTTGTCTGCCTGTCCTCACAGGACCATCAATAATGGAGGATCTTTTAGCTCTGATGCTCTGACAGGCTGCACCTTTACAGAACAAACCCAAGACAGTTATATAAGTCTTGTGTTTCCTTACAGCCAGAAAACATGTGAATATACAGTTTGTATAGTTATTTTGAAACAGAATTGGAAGTGTTTTTTAAAACTCAACATAATTAAAGGTTAAAGTGTTCCAATTAGACTCCATTGTACTGCTTGAGTTGTGGAAACTAAACATTTGAAGGGGCTAAACGCTTCCCTCTTTTTTAAAACTGTACTGTTAAAAGAAAAGTATAATTCCGATATAAATAGTCATTTCTGCGCATCAACAGAATTGCCTAAAAGTTGAAATTCCCAGGCCTCTGAGCCCATCAAAATATAATGTGAGGCTTGCCGTGTCTTAGTTTTATTAAATTTACTTTTTTTTCCACAGCAGGCAAAAGTTAAAAAGATGGTGATTTGCTAGATGGTGTCTTACTACATTTTGTGGTTAATTCTGAACATCTTTTGATTTAACAAAAAGGTTTTGATTAGCATTACAGTGCTGTATTTCACAGATACAGCCCTGTAAAGATTTGGCATCAAATCACAGCAGCGAAGAAGAAGAAGGAGGGAGCAACCTGCATAAACCTACAACTAAGGATTTAGCTGGTTTATTTTCATTTCAAAGTTATCCTTTTTTCAATACATGAAATTATAAATAAATATTTTCTTTTATTCATTACGAACAGTTGCAAAAAAAATGCAAAAAAAGATTAGCTTAATGTTACTTAATTAACTTTTTGTGCTCTATCTTTTGGTATAAAAATAAAAGGGATGATTTGAATCTCAGTTGCAAAGTTCAGCGTAGGAATTCTGTCACAGCTAGTAATAAACATTCACTATTTAATAAGCCTTGCTTCTAAGATTCTTTTAATGCTATACTTTATTGTAAACTCATTGTGCGTATCCATATACATGAACCGTATTGTAATGGGAGCACTGCTTATGAAAGACCTGGTACAACCAGTTTGTATTTAATTTCTATTTATATGCATTATTTACTAAGTTTGGGAATTCACACAAATGACATTGGCCCTGTGCTCATTAATTGGTACCGCTGAAAATGTTGCTCAAGCATTCACAAAGGTACCATCTCACTTGAAGTAATCACGAGGCGGTGCAGCAAAGATAAATGGAAAGAGAACCAGATTTAAAGAAGATAAATGGACAGCTTAATTTTTTAACCTTTGGGCAAAGCTGTACATGCAGAGCAGGTGTAACACATTCCAGGTTGTGAATTTAAAGCAGTCAGTTGGAACAATAAAAAAAATTGGACTATTTTTAGAATATACTGTTGCTTAGCCGAAAAGCCTGTGAATACTGTTATAAATTCATATTTCATTTGCGAATGAAACAGATTTAGAAACATATTCCAAAATAAAATGCTAAGTAAATGACACAGGGAAGATCTGTTTGCATTAAAACCTAATCATAGTTCTCTGTACATTGTTGTCATTTCACTTCATTTCACAATGATAACAGTAAGGTGATGTAATAGAAAGGCATACAGCAACATTTTAGGTTACATAAAGCAGGGAAAACAGGTAAAAGGACACAGAAGAAAACATCTAAGGTAGGAATCAGCTTCTGTGGTTCCTCTGATTTATTATCTCACCCTGCTTGTCCATAGGCAGAAGCAGGAATTTGGTGTGTAACACCTTCAGTATGTGAAATATGAGGTGCTGTTCAAGGGAGGAAATAGAGGAAAATTACAAAAGTCTAAGCATATCTGAGTCTGTAGATGTTACTTATTATATGAAGACTAACATAAACATAATAAAAGGAAAAAGAAGTGAAATGAGGAAAAAAAAACATCGAGACCTACACTTCTTTCAAAATACATCTTAACCATCATGCAATTCCATGTCAGGAAAGACATGATTGGTTGGAAGATCTACCCCAGGTTCTGGCCGGTGAGAAAGAATGCCCATCACCATGAAACAAACCACCCCTGGGAACAAAATTTATCTCATCTCCACGGCAACTGCATACTACAAAATTCCATCCGCTGACAGCTCCAGACAAAACACAGACAAGGCTGCAGGAAAGTCCACAAGTGTCTTGTAAGAAGACAAGGTGCATGCTCATTTCGGTATCTATTAGGCCATGAATAACAGACAAAGAACAAGTAATAATTTCAGCAGTGCCTGTGGAGGCATCTAGAAATATTGAAATAAAAGACGGATATAAATAACTTAATAGGAGTACCAGGTGCTCTTTCCATGACCCGTCATGGAAAGACAGATGTGCAGTAGCATCTTCCTGAGCAGCAGGTCTAGCTCTTGCTAAAATTCTAGAAGGTGCATTTCACTTCAAAAAAGAAGTTGCTTGGCATCTTTGACAAAAATTCAGAAAATTCTTGCACTAGCTTCTGATTCCATTCAGCTGCTACATTTGTGAAAGCACAGTTGTTAGTTTGCACTTCTACTTGATGATGTATTACAAAGATGTTCAATGTTCTAATGCATGGGGTGGTTTATTTTTCCAAGGCTTAATTTCACAAGCTCAAACCAATACAGTAAGAATATCTTTGTACTCCATGGATATGATGAAACAGTGATAAGAACTGTCACCTACGAGGTCTCGGTTCACCTGTGGTCGACTGGGGGCCTGGCTGTGTGACGCCTGCATCCACCCTGCAGTTTCCCCCAACAACGTGTTAATTAAAGAAACTAAACTGAAACAAAGTGTGAGCATGTTTGTTTTTCTGTCTCTGTTTTAGCACAAGACCTACAAGAGATATACTTAGAGGACCCGGCATATCTTGGAAAATCTCAGCCGAGATAGATTTAAGCCATAAAAAGGCTCACTACAGAACTTGGGCAGATTGTCTAAGTAATGCGCCCCCTACTGATGAATTTTCATGTGAAAAAAAATAAACTAAGAAGTAATACCGCAACTATCCACTTGAGGTTGTGGCTTATTCGTAGTCATGAAGTCTGAGTGACATAAAAGCTTTGCAATATACTGGGACTCCTAAAACTTTTGGCAACAATTCAAGACCAGATTTTTACATTGGTCACATCTTCAGCTATTCCAGCACAAAAATGGCTGAATGGCTTTGTGTAGGTACATAAATGGTACACAGAAGACCATTTAAAATACCTATGAAATACCAGCAATCACAACAGTTGATAAAACAAACAAATAAAAGATCAAACCTTAATAAGAAAAAAAGAGGAAAATCTGAATGAATAGGGCCCAAGGAGCACAGTACCCAGGGTACCCAAACATTTACAGGCCACTGCAAAAAGAACTGTAAAAAGACAGACATGGTTTTTGCACTGTACATAAATTTATAACAACCAAAAATAAAACTTGTGAGTTTTTTCATTTAAGAAAAAAAGTCACAGCCTTCCCAAGGGTACATCAAATATTATTACTTAATTATCACAGAAGTGCACTACAAATGTAGAGGTGGCTTTTACCAAGCTAAATTATTTTTAGCAGCTCCTAATTGCTTTATGCTTCAGTGTAATGTGAGAACATGCCTCCAAGGGGGACAGAGCATTTTGGAACCAAATTGTAAGGACACAGGTAATACTATTCAATAATAATACCATATGATGTATTTTAACAAAGAAGAAACAATGGAAGAAAAAAAATTTCAAACTGGAGCCAAGAAAGCACTTCAGCCATTATGACAGTGGGGAAAAAAAGTCAACCTCAGCAAAGTCAATTTCTGCAAATGTGGCTCCAACTACACATTTCTAGTTACTGTGGGACGGTTCCTTCTCAGGAACTGCTCTCTTTTGGGTCTTTCCACAAAATTCCTGTTGAATTAAGGCCTCGTGACTTGGACATTCATGTACATTAACGTAACTTTTCTGAAGCCATTCATTGGCAGAATGCCTTGCATGCTTATTGCCTTTTCTGCCTGACCCACTTTAAGAACCAGTTCACAATCAGATGTCCTGACATTTTCATTTAATTGGCCAGTTTAATTCTGAAAGACAATACTTTGTAAAATGTTCTGTTGGAGCCTGGCCAAACCAATAAATCAGTCAACTGCTAACTAGCTCCCAAATAAATCACACATGGGATAAGGTTAATGTGTTAGAGGGAAATGCTTCAAACAATGCTTTGTATTCTTAATACTTATCACTTATCAGATAAATTATTTTTGCTGAAACTGCGTCCACGGCCTGACAGTCCAACAATGTAATTTGCAAGAATCCACTCAATGCGACTGAGAACAACAAGCAAGCATCAGGATTAACCTTTCACTGCCGTCAATCAGTGCCACCTTTACAGTTGCCATGTATCAGCTTCTTTTCTGAAGTGGAGCTTTGTAAGAAGGTATGAATCGGCAACCTAACTACACCTTCTTGTCAACATTAGAAAGTTTTTTATTAAAAGCAAAAGTTCCATTTTGGTCCCAACATCAAACGAACAAACAAAGAAAATCTTCAGCTCTACATCATGATGAGTAAATTGGAGACAGGTCGTCTTATTTGAGATGTGATGCATTTTCTTTTCCATGCTGCCATGAAATGTCGTATGCTGTTCAGCGTTTTCCAGATAACTGGAAATGTCTGTATTTGGATGAGTGAAGCCCCATTTACCATCAGAAACAAACAGTGCTCAGGATGAAGGCATGTGTTGATATGATATGAAGAATGGAAACCATTTGGATCACAGTCAGGGGTCACTCCTGACAGTAACGTAACAGTGAGCAGAAATTTTCTATTTCAGATGTATTGACATGTCTGTCTCTATCCAGAGCATAGTGCAATTTTTGTTGAATGGCCATTTCATCCATCCGGACACTGACATTTTCATCATATAGAAGATGTCCTCATAAACATTAAAGCAGTGTAAGTGGAGCCTTTAGTTCCTTTGGAAAGGGCCTTGAAAAGGTTTCTATGGAACCCCGTCAAGAATTACACACCATGATCTTTTTAATGATCCTTGTTGGTTGACCCCTCCTGCAGAGGGTAACAATGCTCTTCTTGTACAAAATCTATTGAATAGCGTTTTGATACCTTCACCAGTCCAAATGGGCATCAAAAGATCTTTTTTCGAGGTGTTAAAAAACAAAACCAAAAAAACAACCTTTCCCTTTTTCAATCTACACACATTTGTGTTAGGGAACTTAGACTCTGCAGAACTTCTGTTAACCAGAGCCTAATTCCCACTCAATTAACCATAAGCACCTGTTTTCTAATTGCATTTTCAAATGAATGGCTAATACTAAAGGTTTATGCGCTTGTAGATTATCTTTTTTTTATTAAAACAATAGATCAAGCTTAACTATTTTCTCTCTCATTTGTACATTCTGGATCCATATTTGGATGTAAAAAAAACATGATATTGTACAGCAAAAGTGTGATGAAAAAAACACCCTAATGCACTTGTCTTGTGCTGCACTTAAAGCACTCTGCAGCATGTGACTGACATACTCATTACAACACTAATTATTGGGCAACATCCTTATTGTCCTTTTACTCCTCTTAATATTTCTTAGTGGTCTACATTAAAGTAGACTCTCAACAGAAATTGGTTAATAAAAAATGTTAAAGCCTTGCTCCCACCAACAAAAATCTGTTCCATTTAAAAAACTACATTCTGTTTAATACAGAGTTCATCTTCTGCTTCTGACAGTCACACATTTAGACTTCATTTTAAAACACTTAAACAGAATTCAAGATGTTCTGTTTATCATTTAAATATTCATTAACTTTCTGATGTATTTTGTGTTTTTTAATGAGGCAGACAAAAATGAAGTGCACATCTTCGTTTGAGATGGCTCACAATCTGCCCGTACGTTAACAGTGCAATGCGAAACACTACAGCTACTTTATCTTGTCAGTGAGGCACTGCTGATTTCAGATGAGAGGGTCTTCAAAGAGGAGAGCTTCTATGCCCCCAGCTTAATGAGAGATGGGGAGATCCCTTTGATGCAACAGTAGGGTGCATTGTGCCACTTTGATTCCATTTGGAAGGATTGTAACTGGGGAGCAGCACTTCAGGTAAGGCCTTTTCCACCTGCTAACTTTTGCGACTGCCTGTCAGTTGCCCAGCAGGGGAGCGACTGTTGCTGTGTGAGAAGAGCCAGCAGACAGACCCTTGCACTCACAGAGCATACAGAAAGTTTCCAACTGTCAGAAACAAAGCCTTATGTTTTCCACACTTGCTGCGTTTACTGCCAATTTAATTGGCATTTGGTCAATTTGCAAAAAAAATCTTACATACATAATGCAGCTGTATAAAGCATCAATGAATGAAACCACAGAACATTTTTATTATCTACAGGGTGCAGACATACAACCTGTACAGAATTTTTTTGTTATAATGCATGCAGGTAACTGTTAATTTTCACACAGCTTGAAGCTAAAGCAGAGGTTGAGGTACTTAAAAAGAATGAAATGTCTATAAGTTAGGGTGTATCAGGGCTCCTGAGTGAGAATAACTTGTTTTCTTGGTTGCACCAGAATACCTAACATTTCACAGATTTTAGGTGCAGGACATTCATCTTCCCACATACATGTCAGTATGTTCACTTTTCATTCCTTTCTTACATGATTAAAAGCCAGAGAAAGGTTGGATCTTCACCTCTGATAACTTTACATTGTAATGTGCGATGGTTTGAAATTGGAGCACTGCACATTCATCCCGTACAATTACAAACAACGCAGACAAGAATAATGGAAATTGGAATTAATTGTAAAACATGTAATATTGTGGATTCGACTCATATATGGCTGTTATCTATTATCTCGACCAACTTAAGATTTTTTATAGTGTCCGAGTTCAATAAGCAAGAAAAGCTTGATTTAAGTTTAATGTAATTCAACCTTTGGAAGCACAAATTCTCCATGAAAAGTTCAGCGGTGGCTAAGAGACCAGCAGAAACACGTAAATTATCAATAAAATTAGAAATGTCCATCACTCTGCCGCTCTAAAAAAAATTGAAAAAGGAGAATGGGAATATACAAGCTGACAAATGTTGGCAGAAAACCAGAGCAGCCTCCTTCAAATGCATCCCAAATGTGAATAAAAAAACTATATGTAATCATGTATATGTTAACATTTGGCTAATCATATAAATTAAACAAATGCATTCTGTTTACAGCTGATAAATTACAACAGGTTAGTACAGTAGGCAGGTACTAAGCATGATGGGTACATCACTTCATCCGCCTCTCTTCTTACCCTGATGCTCCATCACTCTGGAACAGGTTAAATCTGGACTCATAGGACCGCATGACCTTCTGCTCCTTAGCTAACTGAACTTATAACCATATTTCCACCATATTTGTTCCTTGATGATGATGGTTCCTAGGGAAGGTGATATGAACCAAATTTCATATCTTGAAAATTTTTTGCCTTGATCACGATACATAATATATATTTCAATATAATATTTTTTGGTCTTGCAACTAAAGAGACGGTTCTTTGAGTGCTAAAATGTACTTTTATAATTCCTTGATTCTATATCTTGCGTGACAAAGTCTCAATATACTTGAAAATCTTGATACATTGCCAAGCCCTTATGGTTCATCATAATCCTCTTCATTTCTAATCAGATATTGGACAGTTCATAATCCAAATACCTTATAGCAGTGTCTGTGATCTCCTTAGATGTTTTTCTTGCTTGATGTATGCCAATAATTCAAGCCTTCTGAAACAGATTAATATCTTTTTCACGACCATAGGATGCATATTTTGACACGGTGGCAAAAGTAATAAAAAGCTCCTCACTGAATTAGCTTGGGTTCCATAACTTGTTGCCAGCTGAAACATAATCATAACTGCAGTAATTATCCAGTGGAAAGCTCTTAACCATTAGCTTAGTTAAATGCAGTTGGTGACTTTTTTTGGGATGGCCAATGTATATACAATAGGCTTGAAAATCATGTTGGGTGCTGAAATTAATAGCTAAAAATAAATCAAATTATTTTCTGCCATGCCTCTGACAGATTTTATAGTGAAACCAGGCTGCACAGATGGAGGACTGGAAGCATGTTTTTTAGTTAAACTACATAAAAGGTTGTTTGATGGAGTCTTTCTGTGTCTGAAATAGATGTCAAGAAAATGGATGATTGTAATGAACATGAGACATGTGACCATGGCAACTTAGAAAATGAGGAAATATATGGAAGCCATATTCCATATAAAAAACGGTTATCCTTATCAAAAAGTAAAATTTTCAAAACTTTTACATGATGATTATATTTTGGGGAGTTATAAACAACTTATTTTCTTACCAACTAAAAGCATCAAGTAAAACAGCAATAGAACGGGGGACACATGTAAAACAAACATGGAGGCATTTCAATCCGGCAAGGGAAATGATCTCCAGTATCTGAAAATGACATGCCATTCCTCTACCAGTACCAACACCAGCGAGACGTTGATGAAGATCAGTATGACCCAATGGACTCCTGTTCAGAATAATGGCCCATTCCGCTCTAATCAAAGATGGATCTGAAGCATTTTAGATATCTCCTGCATAAATTATATAAATTTGGTCCATTTTCAGCATTCTTTCAGAAGCATACCTTGTCAGAGCAAATGGGGCAGTTCCACTGGAAACTGCAGGGGCAGTGTTGAGCATAGCCGATGTGGGACCAACAAAAGCAACAAAGAAGAACATGTGCCGTATTTAATGGCTCCAGAGACCACCACTACCTGCAGCGCTGCATCCTTTTATGTCTCTTTCTAAGAATGTGCATTTACATGATCTCCTCCACCGTCACTTTTACAGATATACGGGCTAATAACCATGCAAACATAAAGAAGTGTTGAGATGTTTGAAATGGACCTACCAAAGGGAACATAAATAGGCCTTATGATTAGATGGAAGCGATCATAAATTGCAACATCACAGATTTTACCCAAATAGAATAATTAAGATTAATATACATGAAAAAAAAAATTCAAATAGGTCAAGCTGAAGAAAGTGAATTTCCTTGTCATGTTGTGGGGAAACAAAACTGAGTAATCCTTCTACCTCTGTCTTTACCAGCAACCAAAGTGCCTCCGTGCAACGCTATCTTAAGAATATTGTGACAATGATTGTAGACAGACAAGAGTTCTTCAGAAAAGACCTCAAACTGAAGTATAACACATTTCTCTTCCCAGTCGGAGGAGAATGAGCTTTTAGGAATACAACGTCTAATCCTTTTATCAAAATCTGTCCAAAAAAATATTGCAGTCCCTAGCAGTACAGCAAGCAGCTTTACTGCTGAACAAGTCACACAATGTCTCCATGTATTTAATTTCCATTACACAAGTTAAAATTCATCAAAATGAATGCTATAATCCTACAACACATAGTGTGCCTTAGTCACAGGCCATCAGACACAGACACTAAGAAAACACTCACATACACACACATGGTAAACCAGAACGATGTCAGGCCAAATGCTATCTGAGGGAGGATGGGGGATGGTTATACAAGTATGTTTACAGCACATTTCCTGTAGCTGAGCCTTGGGAGCATCATCTGTCCTCAGACAAACAAACACAAAAGTTCTCAAAGCTGAAAGCTATTGTAAAACCTTCTCTGATAAAAAAAGAAAAAAATATGACATAATCTTTATATTAAATACAATACCAGACAGCAGCTTTGTCAAATTCCACAAGTACCATAGAATCATGCAGTCACAGCCGGAAAAAGAAAAAGTGCTGTTTACAGACTTGCTAAATACTGTATTTTTTTATAGTAACAACCCCCTGCGTGTCAGCCATTCATTACTGCGTGTATCTCAGGAAGGAAACATCACTCGAATGAACAGGCGTGGGCATGTGATGGTGGCAGAGACACTGTCAGGTGGAATAATAATGGGTTGTCTTCTAGTTTAGACTAAGCTAATCTGTTTGAATTTATTACGGTACAAGGCAGGTCATCAAAAAAAGAAAGGCTTTCCAGATGCATTGATATGCTAAAATAGAAAGATTTTTTAAAAAAAGATTTTTTTTGTTTTCATCTCTTTTTATCATAAAAATGACAGGAATTGTATGGTGCAGGTCGAAATGATAAATACATGATAAAAGTAGGGATGGCAAAATAACATATAATGCACTCCCAATTGGCTTGAGCACAGAACAAGGAGTTGCTTTATTGTTTTACAAATATGTACAAATTATGCATGAAGGACACAAGTATCACCAAAAGGCTGAGTGCTTGAGTTTAAGTAGGCCTCTCGGGATTCTTCTACCATTCAGGCAATGACTACAGTTGTCCATTCAGTGTTTTTAACATGTTTTTTGTACAAGCAATACGTTTTTTTGTGGGTTCAAACTCAATTTGAATCCACATAAAAATATATGGATGAGGCAACTGGGATTCCAGTTCTATGTTGTAGCCTTCCAAAAGTATGTTGTTGTACCTGTCTCCCAAATCAAACACCCCACTGTAAATGCAGCTTTCCTCACAGCTCAAGAACACAAAGATGGGCCAGCAAAGCACTTCAGACACAGTGTGAAATCACAAAAGCCAAATAAATACATGCTTGGGGAAAAAGGTCAGACACTTAGCAGCAACAAATATTTTCCTTTAAAAGGAGGCCAGTCAATCTGTGCTTAAAAGGCTAGCACATGTCATGCACACTGGTTAGAAAGAAAACTACAAACAGGATTTCCAATGGTCGGTGTTTGACTGAGTGGAGTAAAAATGCATGAGGACATGTTCTGCAACACTAATGTAGTGAATAAGGTACAGGCGATTAATCTTAAAGTAGAGTTGTCATCATGGCAAGTTTGTATATTGGCTCTGTTACAGAGACTTTGGTGAAAAGATTAATTTTGTGTCGATGGAGTAAAAATGAAAATAAGCAGCTTGTAATCTTAGTTTAATAACATGCTTATGAAAATGGCAACCCTGACCTCTTCAAAAAAACATAAATATGGTTGATTTCAGGGATTTAACCAACCCATGTTTACATAGTCAACCTCTTGCAGTCTGCAAAACTGCATGTAAAGTCTAGAGTCTGAAGTCGGTTGGTCCAGCAAATAACAAACCAGTAAAGGTTTCAATGTTGCAAGGTTTTTTTTATTTTACAAAAACAAAACAACAAAATCTATTTGCAAGGCTTTGTTTTTCATAAAAGCAAATCCAAACGGAACATATTTCTAGCTTAAGACATGGCTGAACATCTGCAGATCATTCAGTGACAGAAAATATTCTCACACTCTGAGAAAAAAATACAACAGCGCCTACAGTACTCTTTTTTACTTTCTTTCTTTGATTGAGATATTTCACATCACATTAATCTATCAATTATTAAAACTCATTCTCCCAAGTCTCCCGCCATTTAAATGCTGCATGTGGATTTAATGCTTAAAATATCAGACTCCGTTTAGGGCTGGGCAACATATCAAGATTTTCAGATATATCGAGATATTGTCACACGAGATATAGAAAAAGGGAATATCATTTATATTGAGTTAGATTGTTTTGTGTTAAGAGTATAACTTTTTTAGCATTTTGGACAAATGTATCTTTGTTATGGCCATTGAAAAGTACTTTTTATTATTGTAATACACATCTACTTTAATTCCAGTCAAACATTTTAATGCACATGTGCTTCTGATCCTTACAAAAGTGCATTTAGCACTCAAGGCGATAAATCTGAGCGCCTCTTCGTTTACTTGACCAAAAAAGTTCATATCGAGCCATATTTCGTACATTGTGATCAAGAAAAAAAGAGCGAAATATGAAAATTGGTTCATATCGCCGAGCCCTAACTCTGATAAAGCCTTATGGTTCCATGCCCATAGCGCAGTGGCAAGGAAGTGTCACAACACAAAAGCCACAAAACAAACAATTAGTCACATCACAGCATGCTCTAATACAACAAAGTACAACACAATAACACGTGACACACAATTAGCCACAGTACAACACTATTAGCCAGAAAACAAAATAATGACAGGCAACACAACATTGTACAACACAACTGGGCCCATGGAAGTGAGCAGTTGAAGCTTATTGTGTTGTGTAGAAGTGACTGACACACACTGATAATTCACAGCTACTAACAGCATCTGCTATTTGATTTTATTTGCGCCTGACTGAATTAGCACCATGACATCCTTTTAAATGCAGTGCTGTCCTGAAATTTAAAGAACGTGAATTAGTCCCATTTTAAATGTTAAAGATTGTATGATTAAAGTAATGATGCTCTGACTGATATGTGACAGGTATTTATGTATAAGTAGGAAAAGAAAGCATTAACACATGATGTCATGACTATTCTTTGTTTTAAAACTGCACCAGAGCTCCTATATTTGTGTTCAGCTTTAAGACGACAGCAGATGGGTTGTTTGATGCGCTACAGAACTTGTCCCAGTTTTTCTGGTCTGGAGTCCTCCATCTTTCTATCTAATTGGTGAGGTCAGGACTCTGTGGGAGCTATACCATCTTTTGCACTGCATCTCGCTATGCCTCTGGATGGAGATATTTCTTAAGAGTCCGACTATATGTTTGAAGTTACCCCTGGGGGAACCTGTTGTTTAATTAATGAGATAGATAATGGAATCTTAATATGTAAAATGGGCTAAAACCTTCCATAAGTTCATAAAAATAAGTATGGTGCAATAATGCATTTCACTTAGCAGAGACTACAAATAAAATTGAACCTACTTTTTGCTGGAAGCTGGATCTCTGACTAAGGTCAGCTACTGATTTGATCAATGATAAGCTCACTATGGTACAGTAACTGAGTGACTAGGAAGGTAAATGTGAAGGAAACAACTATCCGACCTGGGAACTCTTGCGTCTAATGCAGTGATCCATTAGGTGTGAACAGCATTGGGTCACTGAGACGCATGAGCAGTTTTCTTCTCATTTTCCACCAGTTTCTCAGTTACCAACAAATAGCCAGATCAACTGCTGACTTTAGCAAGAACAAGCCTTCTGAATTAAGGTATATCACTTCTGCTAAGTGCTCAGTAGTCTTTTACAGAAACACAGAAAAGCATTTTAGTCATCATTTATACACAAATGGTTTGATGCCATTTTTGTATATATGTTAATCAGCAACAATCTGAGATCAGGAGGGTTATACAACAACGATTTCCAAAATATTGATTCATATTACTTGAGAAATACTGCTATTAAGATACAAAGAATAAAGCAATTATTACATTAGCAAGAGACATATCTTGCAAAAGTATACTAGAGACAAATGAAGAATCATACGCAATCTGAAAAATTCACTGTATTAACAAGCATGAAACATGAATTTATTAGTACCATGGGAAAAAGGTAGTATGAATCTCCTTCAGCAATATCCCCACTCATA
Source organism: Craterocephalus amniculus (assembly GCA_036024015.1). Taxonomy (NCBI): domain Eukaryota; kingdom Metazoa; phylum Chordata; class Actinopteri; order Atheriniformes; family Atherinidae; genus Craterocephalus; species Craterocephalus amniculus. The sequence goes on along the minus strand of JAVQJG010239300.1, from coordinate 5,856 downwards.
GCAAGCCACAAAGGGTCATAAACCTCTGTGGCATCCTGAGATAAAAAACAAAAACAAAACAAATCATAAATAAATAAATTACTTCCCTCTACTTACATCCTGTAGTCAGAGTCAGCAAAGAGAGTATTACACGGGTCCTTCACCATCTTTGATCTGGGTCTGGACTTTCCAGTTATGAAACAAAATCCTCATGACAGAAGAAAAGCAACTACATCCCCAAATCCCTGCAGCTGATCACAGCAGCTGTGTTTCCATGAAGTGTTTTTGAGATACCATAAACTACACATCACACTTGTATCCAATACCTGATTTGGCCTGAACATCTGAGACTGTGTCATGTTGTCATTCTACCAGAATAGGCTCAGTTGGCTTGGCAGTGATAAACAATGAAGCTCACAGAGACTAATGTTGCAGGAAGAAGACTCATAACCTGTCACCCTGTCTGCATGAGAGAGAAAAAGATGATAATTTCTTTGTTATTTTTCTTTTAATGTCACTAACCACTTCAAAGGAGAAAACAAAGGCTCTTCGCAAAAATTATAATTCTTTAAATAACTTTTGTATAGTTCAACTTCAAACTATGAATCAAAAAAGTCGAACGAAACATGTCCAGTGTGACCATGTATCAAGATTACTTATTTTACATGGATATTCTTTGTGTGGGTGTTTGTTAGTTTCCTGTCATTTCTGTTTTGTACGTTGAATTTACCAGTGACCTCGAGGCATGAGCTGTAGAGTGGGATCCAGCACAGCCTGAGCTATGCGGTTTTCCACCATCAATAATCCAATCAAAGGCAATCAAAGCCTCAAATCCCTTGCCACAGTCTTAAAAGTTTAGTACAACCTGGAGTTTAAGTTCTTATTTGGTATTAAACCCTTTTCACAGGCCTTTGACATCCTGCTACAAAGTATCTTCCCAACCATTAATAATACATTCAGCAGGGTATTCCTATCCAATGGTGGTGCCATGCCCACTGACAGAACAGTTTCCCTGCAAATAAGATATGAAATAGATTTGGCTCTCAGCTGCCCTGAGAGACAGAAGTGTCAGTAATACAATGGTAAAGCAGAATATTCCAAATGTTAAAAAATTTCTCTGAGATTTTGTTGAGGAAAAAAGAAACAATTGAACTGAAAATGGGAAAAAAAACATTGTCTCACTATTTCAGCCCATTTTTGCGTTTGCTTGTTTGTTATTGTTTGTTCTTGTTTGTTTTTAAAGGAAATCATTTTAACAAAAACTAGTATATTCAGTATGGCAGACCAGATATTGGGGGTGAAAAACAAAGAAAGACTAATATCATTATTCACATGACTGCTTGATTTTTAAAAAGTTCCAGAAGAGTTCATTTTCCCCCAATAAGTGTTATGTCATATGTTTATGGTAACTACGGTAAAATGACTTCCACATACTATACACTGCAAAGTGTAGAAGTGGTAGCCTGGTGGTTACTCAGGTCTGAATGAGCTGGGTTCAACTACCTGGTTTGGCAACTCAGGTGATCAATTTTGGGCCCCTGAACAGAACTAGACTCCTGGATATTTGTATGTTTAAACCAGTGTGTTCTTTTAACGCTTGTGCCAGTCATTCCCTTTAATGTTTGTCTTTTTAGACACACCCCACAAATCTTAACCCTGGGTTCATCAGTTAATACTTTGTTCCATCATCCACCGTGAAATGCTAGTAAGGCTAAGTCCATTCCAAGTCTCTGACATTGTTTCCCTAAGTAAGGGGTGGTTTAGAGATGTCTTTATTTAGAAAACTCATTGAGTTTTCTAAATAAAGACATTTATTCATTCATTTATTTGAACAAGCTGAACTAGTGGACTATAGAAGTTTACTTCTCCACTTTTTCATCCCAACTTCTTATTACTTATTTCTGGTCTTACTTATTTTTGGGGTTATTGTTGTTGAATTTTTCCAGCAGTGCCATATCTTGGCTTCTGCTTTGTTTTGCCATGTTATTACCTCTTTAATTCAAAGAAATGGTGTTGCCAAGCAACCAAGTAAATACATACTCACAGTGCCCACACCAGGGTACAATCTGATCATGTTGAATCAGAAGGCTAAATAAATAAGTAAATACAAATTTAATTTAATAAAATAAAAAGAAAGCAAAAATGAAAAGAAAATGAAATGAAATACATTTATGCCTGCATAATGAAGCGTTGTGTCTAAACAAAATACACATAGAAAATATGAAGCAGAGTTTCCTTCATATTGTTGTCGATACTGGACGCCAACACTGGACAGTACAAGACTGATGAGAAAACAAATGTTATGTGTTGTAGGGGCCAAACAGCATGAGACCCTTTTCATAATTTATGCATGTCATCCGCCCATTAACCGCACTGAAGGGCCTATGTGTAGGTCTTTACCGAGGAAATGAGAGCAATTTCAGACGGGCGATGTGTATTTGACTGATCAAATCGACAAGATTAAAAGGCAGGTAAGCAGGGAATACGTTTTTACTGGTTTCCTTCTAAGAAATGCCAGTAAGCAGCCTGAATTCATGCGATCAGCTCTGTAAACTTGGAGTTTGATGCCCCAGCCCCGCATACACAGCAGACACACTTCATGTCCAGTTGTCCATCTGATGACACCAGAGATGTGGATAATAGTTCGTCTGTGGATATGAGTGAAGTGGAGAGACACAAGTGGTAGGCAGCACGAGTCCATCGTAGGTAAACTGTCCAGGTCTGCACCGTTTACTGCTTTTCAGCGTCACTGACACACTTATCTAATAAATGTATTAATGCAACAATTTTATGAATTAGCATCACATGGTATGTTTACATGGACAAATGTATCATGTAATTATGAATAAGTGAATAAGCAGGTCAGTGATGCCTTCACTGAAATGCAGTAAACATGCCGATACTGGTAGGTTCAGACCTGGATCCTTTCCAGGTCACAGACTCCCTGACGCGTCCTATTCGGGCCGCTGCCTGTGAACTTTTCCACTCATGTCCACAGATGGGTGTGAATCCATGTCTTTCTAATCATCAGACGGCCAACCACAGACAAAATGAGCACTGTGTATCCAGTCCCAGGATATCAGCTTCCAGTCTGTGTGGCTAACCGCAGATATCCTGGCCGCTTGCTGGTGTTTCTTCAGAAGAAAACGATAAATTCTTATTCCCTGTTTGAGCGAATTGTCTCCTCTTCGACTGAAACAGTCAAACACACAACATAAAGTATCTGGGATTGTTGTTCATTTCCTTGTAAAGACGACTCTATATGGTGATTTCCATGTACATTCAAACCTCCTGCCCTTCACGGGTTGTTCCGTGCATGGGCAAGTGAGTGTGCATAAATTACAAAAATCTTCTATACTCTGGTTTCTTACACTGAACTACTTTCCTGCTAGTTCAAGCTGTCAACCACAAAGAAGGTGCTGACATAGACAGGTAAAGGTATCACCTTAAATCTACTACACTACAGGTGCTGTACAAAGATCGCAAGATTACTCATACTATAAGTCATGAGCCTCGTCTGCCATTCCATAAGATTTTAATAACAAAATACTCCAATTTTCACAGCACAACTTTGGAGTATTCCCAATACTCCAATTTTCACAGCACAACTTTGGAGTATTCCCAAGCGTGAAAAACACTGTGCCAACAGAATCTCTCAATATCCTGTAAAAAGGAACAGTGGACAATGTTTGGAGCAACAGTTCCTGTGGTTGAGTAAATAAAGTGGCTAAATATTCTACAATATTAGCAGAAAAGGTCAAATAAGCAAAGGACTGTCAAAAAGTGAGCAATGATGCCAAACTAAGCAATGAATGATCATAAAAAAGCGTAAACCACATTGATAATGTGATGCTCGATAGCCTCAACAGACGTAAATTAAAAATGACGGGTAATTAAAAATATGAACCATATATATATATATATAAAGGAGACCCAGTGAAATATTTCGACAAATGTTGGAAAAGTTTAACATCCAAACTCATATGATTTCAGTGATCTTACAGTCTCCAAGGTGCCTTCAGATGTTAACAGGCTCAATGCCCTCAAATTAAATTGAGCCAGAAAATAAAGTATTTACTTTGTTTTTTACATATTTAGCTTAATGTATGGACAAAATTGTGAAAAACAAACAAAAACATCCCTCTTAATCTTACTAGCCTATTTGGTGAGATGAAATGGCAGGAATTATTGCCCGCTGTCAACAAGTAGAGGAGCAAAAAGCTGCAGCTCGTGTACAATACTATGTAAAGTAATGGTGATTTTTTTTAAGAGATAGGGTGAAAAGAATAATGCTTTTTCAAAGTATATGTGTAAGACCATGTCAGAACTGTGAGGAAAAATTAATACTGAGCTGAATGATGGGTTAGTGAGCGCTCTTCAAGGCACTGCTGTGCCCTTCATATTATATCCCAATGCAGCTGTTTTCCATATTTATTAGGCCCATATTTCTAATCTTTCTCCATTTCACAGACACACTTCTGACGTTAAGAGACCAAACTCCCTTCCCCAAAGGCATACAGCAGAGCAGGAAGTCGAGTTTAATCAGAATGTTGGAATTTGAGACTTGGAATTAGAGAGGACAATGACCCATGACAAAGAGACAGCACCCTCATTCCAACTGTTGGAGAGTCCTGCTTCATGCAGTCATTAAAGATGCCGAAATCTCGATTTTCTTGGTCTCTGATAGGTGACCCTAGACAGTCGAAGCATCTGTCATAAATTAATTGAAGAACCAACAATCTGGCCCTGGACTAATGGCATCCATATGTTTGGCTGTGGCCATATGACTGTGGATTAAAACAGTATCCATTCATCTCACAAGTGCCTGTAAGTTCTAAGAAACTTTAGGGTCTGTAAAAAGCCTTCACATCCACGTAGAGAACTCGGATGCAAACAAACGTCCTGGAACTACAACAACCTAAGCACAGAAAAGTAGCCTATTTGTTGTTTTGGTAGGCATTTAATCACCGTAGGAGAAAGATCACCGATTCCCAAAAGGAGACCGCAAGCTTAATCAGCTCGCGGTAGCTTCGGCTCAGAGGGGACCATTCAGACAGCACACGGCAGAGGCTCAGGTTTACTGTAATGAATGCATCTCTGATTGCAAGTCGCCAGTGGTCCAGGTACTAACGGTTTTATTTCTGGACACGTAGGAGTGGAATAAGCCGTGAGGAGCTACTTACTCTTGAGCGCAGTGATCAGCATATTTCCATCCTTGATGAGCTCTTTGATGAATTTATTTGTTCGCTCCAGCTCTATTTCATGGCATTTGAGACGCTCTCTAAAGTCCGGGCTGTCCAGGAAAGAGTCACTGAACTCCAAAGTGGGGAGTCCCATTGTCCTTTAACTACTAGGCTGACTTTGAAACTTTCTAATTCGGCGTGTAAAAGTTTCTGCTTTTCATCACGGAGCTCCGATGAAACACAAACTTCTCCAAGTTCCCCAAAAATGTTTTCCTGCTTAGCTTCGTCCTTACTTCCGCTTTGAATTTCTCCACTTCTTTTTTTTTTTTGTTCTCTCAAATAGTGGTCGTATGACTCCTGCTGGTTACTTCTGGATATTTTACAACATCTGTGCTGTCTACCAGAACTCATCACTTGAGGTCTTTTTAGCGCATTGTTGCTTCGGCCGACGAGGCTGAAGTTAGCTTCTGATTCGCAGCTTCCGATTCGCCAAATGCGTAAAGGGCAATTCCACTGAATTATTGACATTTAACCCATTTTAAACACGGTCCTATTAATAAAATACGATACCTAACCTATCCAAACCTGGACTCAAATGTTCTACACAGTCCATAGATTCATAAAAGCCTGGTCTAAGATTTGTGAAACCTTTGTTCTATTTGTGAAAATGCAAATTAGGCTCATTTCTGTTTAT